>PVIH01006293.1:0-112766 GCA_004025045.1 Sigmodon hispidus | reverse complement strand
CTTGAATAAGGATATATAGGGAAAGCTGAACACAAAGAAAATATATGTGTAGCAATCTTATTTGTATTTCTACCCTTGATAAGCCATGCTTATGATTCTTATCCTCTGTATAGTTATTGTTAACTCTTCTGCATTTTAAATTCTTTTTACTGTTTTTTTTTTGATAAATACAAAATAAAGAAGAAGAAAAAAAAAAGAATTAGCTGGTGTCAAAAGACACTTAGAATAAACTGAGGTATAGAATGTGGAATTAGAAGGATTAAAAAAAAATAGAGGTGAAATTCCTAAAAATGAACCAAACAGAAAACTGGAAAACTAAATGCAATAAGTGCAAAATATATAAATAAATAAGCAAAATTAAATATCTCATAGTATACTGGGCTAAGCAGAAAATTCTTATGAATAGAAAATAAGTTTGCATAATCATTATGCTCAAACAACAAGAATATATGAATTATGACTGGATTACATAAGTCCATATAATCATAAGTAATAGATTAAATTTGAAAATAACATAAACAGAATAGTCTAAATACAAAACAATTTCAGAAAATAATTGTAGAAAATTTTTTCTTCAAAGAAACACATGGCAGAGCGTTACAGGAGACAACTAAGCCCATGTTGACTGTGTTGCCAGGCAATTTTGCACCCAACAGATCATCCTTCAGATAGGTAAGTTCACCTTATCTCATGCTAAAGAGAGAAGAGAAAACACTACATACTGGATGAGATAATGTGCCTTTCCTTTCCAGAATTCCCACTAGCAGTCCCTATAAACTGTTATAAGGCTCAGCCTGTTTTTTTTTTTTTTTTTTAAAGCACAAAGACTTTTATTTGCTGACCACGCCCCATTTTAGTTGTATTTTAAGCAAAGGCCTACTACTCCTCATACTCCGACCCATCTTCATCCTGACTAATCTGGAAATAACAAAGCTCGTAGGTCTCCTTGTCAGATGCAAGGACACAAAGCCAATCACGAAGATTATTCTTTTTAAGGTACTTCTTGGTAAGATATTTCAAATACCTTTTGGAGAACTGTTTCTCAGAAACAAGTGTGATTTTATTCTTCAATCGTTCAATGTGAACAACATTCCCAAGATTTCCAGTTTTTCCATTGACCTTAATTTTCTCCCGTAGAAACTGTTCAAAATTTCCAGAATCAAAAATTCCATCTTCTACTGGATGAGTAAGGTCTAAATGAAACCTCCAGGTTGACTTCTTAGGCTTCTTTCTGCGGCGCCATATTGACCAGCAGCAGTGGGAAAAGAACTCAGCCTGTGTTTTTGACTTTACCATTTCCTTCTATTCTGTGTCCTTGGATACCTTACACGGTCCATGCCTCTGGTATTTGTTTCCCTTTCCTTTCTCTCGAAGGCTCCCTTCTGTACCGAGTGCCTGACTTCTGTACAAGCATAACTCAAAGGCATGCCATTTTTATTTCTCTTTTCTTTTTCTGGACTGCTGCAGAGCTATACAACTTATGTATCCAGGGATTTCTCTTTAAAACAGAAATAAAATTATTCTCAAGCTTCTCTTTGAATATATCCTTAAATTATTTTATTCATGAGACTAAAAATGCCAAGAAGAAACCCAAAATATCTTAGGTATCACAAAAGAAAGGAATTAAAAATTTTCAAATACTTTAATAAAATAGATGAGATGTCAAACTAGATTACTATATACAACAAAAATTACTTTTATGATTAAAGAAGAAATAAAAGGTGGCCAACTTAAGCTTACAGCAAAATTACCTATGCTATTTATATTTCATCGCTATTAGAAATGGTCCATCTATGAACACAGGTAGATACATATCTCTGCAGTTGAATATTGATTCCTGTGGTGATGTGAGTATAAATGAGCTCATAGATCACTAGGGAGTGGCACTATAGGAAGTGTGGCCTTGTTGGAGTATGTGTGGTCTTGTTGAAGAAAGTATGTTGTAGAGACAGGCTTTGAGGTCTCAGAAATTTAAGTCAAATTTAGTGTATGTTAGTCTCTTCCTGCTGCCTTAGGATTGAAATGTAGAATTCTCAGATCTGTCTCCAGCACCACGTCTTTCTGCATGCTGTCATGCTTTCTGCCATGACTTTAATGAACTAAACCTCTAAACCATAATCCAGGCCCAAATAAATGTTTTCTTTTATAAGAGCTGCCATGGTCGTGCTGTCTCTTCACAACAATAGAAACTCTAAATCATTTAGGTATATCCCAAGGAGTGACACTGCTATGTCATATGGGAACATATTTCTATTGACTGAAGCATTATCATATTACTTTCCATATTGGGTATAACATTCTTTTCTTTTCCCAATAAATTTTTAGAGAAACAGAATTTGAGGAATCTTCTAGCTATAAAAGGCTGCTACATTCTGGAAATAACAGCAGTTATAGTTGTTTGTACAAGACCTACCAAAAATCAAAGCATGAAACATTATATTTTGGTGTGAGGGAGTACTCACCAGCTATCTATATTATTCTGAAGAGCTATTAATAGTTTATGAATTCTAGGGAATGAAGAGACAGTTTTCTCAAAGGATGTGGCCACGATGGTTTGACTATCCTCCACTTGCTATATGATTTCAATATAGAGTATATGTGCAACATAAATAGGATGCATGAATATTTAAAATCAAAACACACAGATATGAGAGACAATTAGAAGCTAGGAGATTAATCTGAGAAAAGATAGAAGATGGTATGAGGGATAGAAATAAAATTCAAATAGATTGTACACAAATAACCCATGAATACTAAGTGAACATTACAGAAAGGGATTCTTACACAAGAAGAGAAATATCCACAAAATAAAAAAGCCTTCAAAAGAATAATTCTCACAAAAATAGTAAGACAACGAGAGTTATATTACTACAGATTGAGATAAAACCCCTGACAGACACAAAGAATGGTGAAATAAAACAATAAAGATTTTTTTAAACAACTAGAAAAATCCAAGAAAAAATGAAAGGATTAAGACACACTTAGATAATATTTTTAAATATAAAAAAATCATGATTGTCTAGTGCCTAAACTGGACTTCCTCTACATCAAATGAATGACCGCTATAATCATCATTACAGAAGCTTCATTCATCAATGGATGGAGGCAGAAGCAGAGATCCATAGCTAAGCACTAAGTTGAGCTCCCAGTTTAACTGAAGAGAAAGAGGAGATATATGTGAGCAAACAGATCAGGATCATGAGGAGGAGACCTACAGAGACAGTTGGCCTGAGATATTGGGAGCTCACTGACTCTGAAATAATTGCTGAGGAATCTTCATGGAAAGGAACTAAACCCTCTGAAGGTAATATGGGGATGGGGTGGGGGGTGAGGAAGGATTGGGCAGAGGGAAGGAAGCAGGGAGCAGTAGTAGATAAGATAAAAAACTTTTTAAATAAATAAATAGTAAAGAAGAAAACAGAATAAAAGAACAAACTGCACAAGACTCAAGAACTGACCAATCTGTAAGAAACATAGTTGAGAAGAAAAATTATACAAATACTAAGACCAAAATGATGTAAAAAAGATATTCCTAAGAAAATAATATAAAAATAAAAGTGACTCAAAACAAATCAAATGAATTAGACTTGAAGCCAAATTAAGACGAGGAAGAAACATGCTTACATATTTCCAGATAGAACTATTGTAAATACAAGTCCACCAAATATTAATGTATCCTACCTATAAAACAAACAAAGAAACAAACAAAAAAACAGAAAACACTCCACGTAAAGGACAGATAAGAGCTTGTTTGGAGGTTCTAGGAGAGTAGTACAGCGACTTATATGCCCTTGACCTGTCTTCCTTTATTCAGGGAAAGTCTTCCTCTTCAACAGAGCATACAGCTTGTGGAGGGATGCACATGGAAGAATGAGAGAGGACACATGCCTAGCCAGCCAAATAGCTGAATCAACCCTGGTGATCATTGAGGTGACAGATATCACAGTCAAACTTGAGAAAAAGGAAAATGGGAAATACCCTTCAACGCATTGGCACAGGTGATCACTTCCTAAAAATAATACCAGTAGCACAGACACTAAGAACAACAATTATTAAACAGGACTTCCAAAAACTGAGAAGCTTCTGTAAGAAAAAAGGACACAGCCTACAGAATGGAAAAAGATCTTCAGTTAGACAAGACAACAGCCTACAGAATGGAAAAAGATCTTCACCAATCCTATATCTGATAGAGAACTAATCTCTAAAATATATAGAAAACTCAAGAAACTAGAGACAAAACCCTCAAATAATCCCAAGCTTCAAACCACAACCACTGAACAGCTTGGGATCTGATGCACCTTGGAGCCCATTCCCTCCAGGAGAAACACCTAACCCAGTGTTGATGTTGGGATGAGAAAAGCATATTTGTCTGGAGTGGATGCTGAACTAAGCTACCTTGGGACCTTGGGACCTCCTGTCCTTGCTGGGGAGGAGATATGGAGATGGGGAGAAGAGAGAGTGACTGGGAGGGGTGGGAGAGGAAAGAGAGTTTGAACAAGTGCATACATGGATAAAAAATGAGACCATATTCATAATAAAAAACACATAAATAAAAATTAAAGACCCAGTTTTTAAAAAGAAAAAAATAAATAACAAAATTAATCTTTAAAAACACTTTACAAAAAAACAAATAATCCTGTCTCAAAAACATAAGGCTATAAATGATAGATTCATTAGAAATATCATGCATAATTGTAATTTAAAGGCATCCCCCTAAAATGTTCAAAAATAAACTCATATTGTGAGCTTTTGCTAGTCTTATTATATAGTGCTAAAAATAATATAGCTATATATTATTGTAGATCTTGACAAAAACAAAAAGGAATAAAACAAAATATCTTTAAATTAAATTGATATAAATTACATTATTCTTATTTACTGATGAAATGATTCTGTCTCTATAAGACTTGAACAGCAATCTCTTAGATACAGTACACAATTCATATTTTATAATATAAAATTAACATTTTAAAATTAATGCTCATTAATATAGTAATAATGAATCCACTGAGAAAGAAACAAGAAAAAATCCATTCTGAATAGCTGTAAAACACATTTCAAGTAAACTATTTATTAATCAGTCTCACTAAGTATGTGAAAGATATCAACAATGAAAAATTTTAAATGTTGAATAAGTAAAAAATGTTTAGAATATAGAAATGTTTTCTATATTCGTGGGCTGGTAGAATTACTATTGAAAATTAGATAATTATAAAAATAATGATAATACATTGAAATTTAGATTAAAATAATAATGATATTCCTTAAAGAATGAGAAAGAGATGTATTGCAGTTTAAATTAAAACAAAGAAGACCTTAAGTAGCTAAAACAATTCTGATAAAAAATAATAAGATTTGAACACACAAAATACTTGATTTAAAAATATACTATTAGCTATAGTGTCATAGCCATTCAATTTCTGGCTCAAAACAAACAAACAAACAAACAAACAAACCAATATCTCAACCTAGTTAGAATCACTGGGTCTTAATAAATATCTAAAAAATGGTGCTGGAAAAACTAAATAACTACATGTAGAGAACTAGTACCATTTTACCCTTGAAACTGTCAATTGAAAATTAGAACTTCTGCTTATATATTACAGCTTCTAATATTTCTGTGTTTTCTGTTGGTCTGAATGTGTGTCTCACTTTGTATATTTCTTTTGCTTTTTCTCTGGTTCTGTTTTTCTCTTTGTTTTGTGCTATTCTGGTTTGGTTTTATTTATTCTATTATTATTTTTAAATGACTATGTCATTTTAAGTGCAATAAATTTTTCATTTTGAGATAAGATTTCTCTATGTAACAGTATTAGCTGTCCTAGAATTCTCTTTGTAGGCCAGACTGTTCTTGAACTCACAAAGATCTGTTTGCCTCTACCTCCCAAGTGGTAGCAGAAAGGCATTTAATTTGGGTTGCAGCAGTAATGTGGATGTTCTAGTAGGTGATGTGGAAAGAGTACCATCATCAAAATGTACTATTTTATAACAAATCTATTTTAAATAAAAATGAAATTAAAGTTAAACTAAAAACTTTGAAACTAGTAGAAAACATAAACAAAACAATTAAGGACACAATATAAAAAAACTTAATAAATGGGACTTTAATAACTCAGGAAATAATAAAAAGACTCATTTATGAAACTTTTATCAAGCACAGTGTGTAACGGCAGAGTAGAGACAACCACAGAGTAAAAAGTCTTATTTGCTGACATTCCTAAAAATAAATATTCTAAATATATAAAGAACTCAGAAAAACTCAACACCAAAATGAATAAACAATTCAACTGGTTAATAGAGAAATGAACTGAACAGTCATGCCATAAATAAAATCTGATCAATAATTTTATAAAAGTCATTCAATAGATACAATACATATGTGCATATCTACTTCTATAGATATAAATTTAAAAAAACGTTAAAATTAAAACTCCATTTAATATTGGGTGTTGCAGGCACAGATTCAGTATCCAGGACCCACATGATCACCATGGTGCCTCAGAACCACCTTTAGCTCCAGTTCCAGTAGATCTGTGCACTCTTTGGCCTAAGTAGGCTCTTGTGCACACATGTGATAAACACACACACACACACACACAAATACACTTACATACAGAACAGATACACATACACTCACACATACAGAAACACATACATATTGATAAAATAAATATTTTTAAAGTGCATTGAAATTCTATCTTGCTCCATTCACAGAATATCTTATAACATTTTTCTTTTTATATTATGAATAAAGTCATATATTTTATCCATGTATCTCCTGTTTTAAAAAATAGAGTAAACCACATAATAATTAAGTCTTCTCTGCTTGAATATATTATACATAAACACACTAGAGCACAAAGTTCTACTTAATGCAATATATCAGATGAATGTCATTTAAATGAAAAACTTTGAAATGGAAAATTAATACTGTAAGCATTTCAAAACAATAAGTTTTATTAAAATATCCATATATAAGTAATTATCAGGTATATTATTAGGTAAGGTAGTTTTCAACCTTCCTAATGCTGAGACTCTTTAATACTAGTTATGATGATTTCCAACCATAAAATTATTTTATTGCTATTTTATAATATTAATTGTAGCGGGAAATCAGAAGCTACACATGTGAACGGGTTGCTTCAGAGTGCTGGAGCCGAGCAGGGTGTGGTCAACTAGGAAGAGCTTCGAAAGTAAAGCCCCAGATGAAAGAGGCAGAAAAGGAAGCCAGGCTCTGACACAGTTCCTAGATCACAGCGGTTCGGGTGGTTAGAAAACTCTCGGCACGCTGCTTCCCCCTTTTCTCCTTTTAACAAAACCCTTGTCTATAAGTTATATTTAGATAATAAATATTACTTAATATATATCTCACAGCGGGTCGTTACCGTAATAATTAATTTTGATTCTTTTTTTATGGTTAATCTTCTCATTAAATACCCTTTATTCTTTACAATTTCAGAAGTCTACTTTCTTCCTTCAGATTATTCTGGTTAGCTGACAAAGTTTAGTTTATTGACAGTTTCAGGGGACAGAATAAACAAATCTCCTGTAACATTGTTTTCTATTTTTTTTAAAAAAACAAAAGAAAGGTTTAGCTATCACATAACAAAGCAATATACAATAAGAACAATTATCAGTTATTACTTAAAAGAGATATATTATAACAAAGTAAAACTACATATAATAAAACAATTTTCAAGTAACAAACATATTCACAGTATCTAGTACATTTGTATTTGCAAAACTTCAGAGAAAATCCTCCATTATTTATCCTCTCTTGGTGAGTTCAAAGTTTTGTACCTAATTTACTTTCTATCATAACTAAGAAAAACTTTAACTACATCTTCAACTACTATGTTCACAACTAGTTTTCAGCCTCATCAGAGACCCAAGAATGATATAATGTGAGTAAACAGGAAGTGTAAATCAAACAACTTACATAACCAGAGAAATGATGAAGACATCTGGATGCCTGGAAATTCACCCCGAAATTTCTGAGCAACTTTGGGGCATTCATCTTCAGTGTATAAGACTAGAATATCTGATAGACTTTTTTGTAAAGAAGTCCAAACATGCTTTATTTCTATATACATCTCGGTTCAGCTTTTCCTCACATCATACAAGCCTTTAATCCTTAGACCTTTATAATTTGCATTCATATACCTTAGCAACTTGTATTTATATATTTTCATAATTTATCACAAAACATTTCCTATATCTAAGCCTTTATATATCTTCAATTTTTAAAATTTGATATGTTTATTGATTTCATGATATTTTTTATTTTGTATTTATCAAGAAAAACAGTAAATTGAATTTAAAATGCTGATAAATTAACAATAACTATAAAGAAAATAAAATCATAAGCATGACTTATTAAGGGTGATAATGCAAATAATTTGCTACACGTAAAATTACTTTGTGTTCAGCTTTCCCTCTGGATATAGGAAAGGAAAGCCAGGATTGCCAAAACAATTTTACTCAACAAAGGAACCTCAGGAGGTATCACCATTCCTGACTTTAAGTTACACTATAGAACTACAGTAATAAAAACAGCCTGGTAGTGGCATAAAAACAGACTTGTGGATCAATGGAATAGAATTGAGGATCCAGACATTAACCCAAAAACTATGAACACCTGATCTTTGACAAAGAGGCCGAAAACATTCAATGAAAAAAAAAAAGATAGTATATTTAACAAATGGTGTTGGCATAGCTGGATGGAAGTGTGTAGAAAAATGCAAATAGATCCCAGCCTGTCACCCTGCCCAAAACTCAAATCCAAGTGGATCAAAGACCTCAACTTAAAACCCAGCCACTTTGAACTTGATAGAAAAGAAAGTGGGAAATATACTTGTATGAATTGGCACAGGCTACCCCTTCCTAAATATAACACCAGTGGCACAGACACTAAGACCAACAATCAATAAGTGGGATTCCTGAAGCTAAGAAGTTTCTGTAAAGCCAAGGACACCCTCAATAGGACAAAACGACAGCCTACAGAATGGGAAAAGATTTTCACCAACCCTACAAGTGATAGAGGACTGATCTCTAAGATATATAAAGAGCTCAAGAATCTAGAGCCCAAAACCTTGAATAACCCAATCAAAAAATGGGGTACACATCTAAAATGAGAATTCTCAGCAGAGGAATTATGAATGGCTGAAAGGCACCTGAAAAAGTGCTCTTCATCTTTAGCCATCAGAGAAATGCAAATCAAAACAACTTTGAGATACCACCTAACACCTGTTAGATTGGCTAAGATAAAAGGCACAGATGACAGCCTATGTTGGAGAGGATGTGGATCAAGGGGAACACTTCCCCATTGTTGGTGGGAGTGTAAGCTTGTTCAGTCACTTTGGAATACAATATGGCGGTTTCTGAGAAAATTGAGAATCAATCTCCCCAAGGACCCAGCAATACCACTTTTGGGTGTATACCCTAAAGATGCACAGTCACACTACAAAGGTATTGGCTCAACTATGTTGACAGCAGCATTATTTGTAATAGCAAGAACCTGAAAACAAACTAGATGTCCCTGAAGAATGGATTAACAAACTGTGGTACATCTACACAATGGAATACTACTCAGCAGTAAGAAAAAATGATATCCTAAAATTTGTAGGCAAATGGATGGATTTGGAGAATATCCTCCTGAGCGAGGTATCACAAATCCAGAAAGATAAGCAAGGGATGTACTCACTCATTAGTGTTCTCTAAAGAAACTATCAAGAAAAAAGCCAGGCATGCCCAAGCTGCAAACCACAACTTCTAAACAGCTTGGGATCAGAAACACCCTGGACTGATCCTTCGGATCCCACTACACCTATAGGAACACCTGACTCACTCTTGAGGGGGGGGGACAAAACTGGATTTGCCAGGAGTGGAGACTGCACTAAGCTTTATTGGATCAGTGGGACCATGGGACTGTCTGCAGCCTGCCCAGGGAGGGGATGGGGAGTTGTGGAGAAAGAAAAACTGACCTGATATGGCGGGAGCGAGAAGGGACCTCAAATATGGATATACAGGGATAGGAAAAAAAAATCCAGAGGGAAAGCTGAACACAAAGTAATTTTGCTTCTTTTATGAACCATAATGAAATATTTTTGGAGAAAGGGATTTGAAGGGGTTGTGACACACAGGTTGGGAATTACAGAGAAAAATGAATTTCTCAGGATTACTACATAAAAATTAATGTGTAATTATTAATTGTATTTCTATTTGCAAAGAAGAAAGCCATAAAATATTAACAATAAAAATACTACATCCTATTTCACCTACATTAGACATAAAGAAACAAATTTAACAGTGCTAAGTAAAGCTTCTCTAAATAAAATTAACAAATTAACAATAGCTAAGTAAATGATCGCCTCATCTGTTGAGACTGAAATTATTATTCTAAAATCTTCCTCTTCAGACCATTCAGTTTTAGTTTCATAGAAAATTCACAATTCCAGAATATATTTTTCAAGATTAGCAATTTAATTTTAACTGCCTACAGAAATTCAAAGTATCTACAAATCATAAATAACAAGCCTGGAGTTAAAAACACAGCTTTGCTGGTAAAGTAATTCCTGAGCAAGCACAGTTTACCGAGTTAAATTCCTGGAGTACTAGCATCCTCCAATAACCTCATCACTAGGGATGCAGGGACATTAACATCCTTAGGCTTGCTGACTATACAAAATTATGTACATAGGCATCAGGGGATAAACCAATAATTAATAAAATATTGAACCTACTTTGGCAAACTACTTGTGGAACTTTAAAGAACAATTGGAAATGAGAGGTTCTTCAAAAGAGAACTGAGGGAAAGGTATTGATTAAGAAGCTGTACAGTGGAAAATTTGATGAGAAGATTAATAAGAATTTATTCAATGGGATTCGCAAGAAAGGAAAGGCTCAAAAAGTACCCCAGCTGCAGATCAATTGGATCTGTTCCTCCATTTGAAAGGGAAGAAAGTAAGAGGTCATGTATATTTATAAAGTATATGTGCTTTCTATGTACAGAAATATGCCAGGTGTTTTACATATGCTATGCCATTTAATCCTCATAATAGCTCTGTGTGATATACATATATATTTCTATTTTACAAATGAAAAAAAGAGACTCACAGGTTATTTAATTTGCCCAAGGTTAAATGGCAAGTAAATGGAGATGCCCTGTTTGAAGCCAGATGTGTTTGATTCAAAGGTCGTGCCCCTTTCATTTCAGAATGAATCCTAATACATCACATAACATCTGAACATTTTGCTTGTTGGATGGTGATGCCATTAACTAAAAGAAGAAATTCAGAAAAAAAGTATGGTCTGCAATGGATAACTAAGCATGTTTTCAGATATGTTTCATATTTACTATTACAGCAGTCTGTAAGAACCTAAAAAAAATTGAGAGATTTATTATCAATATAGCAGATTATGGTCATGGATGCTTTATTTAAATTGTAGTATTCAGAATCAAGTAACATTACAAATATACATCCTTATTCATACTAGTGTAATATGAATTTCAGACCTGTCCAGCCTGTGATCCAGACCCGCAGAACCACAGTCCCACAGAAACACATAGAAGCTTATATTAGTTACATGCTGCTCGGCCTATTGCTAACTAGCTCTTGCATTTTAACTTAGCCTATTCCCATTAATCTGTTCTGCCACATGGCTTGTAGCTTACCTATTATTTCTTTATATCTTGCTTCTTGGGCTACTGGATTTCATCCCTCTTGACTCTGCCTTCATTCTCCTATATCTATGCTCAGATGTCCCAACTCCTTTTAAGATGTCTGCCATAGGCCTAAACAATCCCTTTACTAATGAATGATATTCACAAGATATAGAAAAACATCCCACATCATGAAGGGATAAACACTAACTTATACAAATTGAACCTTAAAACAATTCTCAGAGAGTGGAAATGTCCCATGCTGGATGGTCTAATCTGCTCCCTGAGAAAGCAGGACAAAAACAGGAAAGAAGGCCAGTATGTTCTGGGATCTCGATAGGGGCTGGGTACATCCCATTTAGCATGCTGAGACCCCCAAAGCTACACCTCTAGTACTCCCTCAAAAATGCCTCAATCCCACTAAAATACTAGTCACAATTCAAACAAATAACCTTGTATAGAGAATGGATACCATGTTAGAGAGCAGAGGTAGACAACAAGTCTGTCAGTATGAATCAGAAAATTAGATGAATTGACCATCAGAACATAAGGCATATTACCATGTAACGTATTACCATTGAGCAATAATAACTAAGGAAATATCTTGCATTTATTTCTTATAAATTTCTTTCATTCTCCAAATTCTACACATAGATGGCTTCGATTTTTGTTACAGCTCAGTAAAGTCAACATACTAATTACTGTCATTTACCATTGGAGTTCTAGCTAGTCAGATGACTCTGTGGGTAATAGTCCTTGCTGCCGAGCATGGTGGTGTCACTTGCATTTCCTGAACCCACATATTTGAAGGGGAGATTTTATTTCTGCAAGTTGTCCCCTTTTCTCTTCCTAAAAAATATTACATATACACAATAAATTTATAAAATTAGTATTTGAGGCGTTTTAGTGACTGATTTGTTTATTTATAATATACAATTTCTCAGTTTCATTTCACACTTTCAAACCTCACCATATATTCTCCTTTACTCTTTTTAAAAATTCACAGCCTTCTTTTATTAATTGTTTTTAGACACACACATATATATTATATAATTTCTAAATACATAACTACAACCTGCTATGCTAAATACTGCCATTTGCGTGAATGCACAAAAAGTGTATTCTGAATAAAATTCAGCTATGTGACTCTCTAGAAGGAGGGGTGGAATATAGAAGTATATTAAGTGTAGCAGATATAAAATATAACAAATCTCTGAAAGATTGTGATTTAGATATATTTTAGGAGAAGAAAGTGGGCAGGAAAAATGTAGACATAAAAGGGACAATTTATAATAATATTTTATTGCAATTATTCATTTGTATAAATATATAAATTTCTAAGTCACCATACATTTACCTACAATATATAATGTAGGGCCTCAAACACATTTTCATTTGAGTGTATCTTAATCAAAAGTTGATAAGATTTCAGTAGTTGAAATGTTATTATGCAGATGACTTTTAAAGTACACATTTAATAAAAACATGAAGGCAATTTCATATTAGATGTCAATATAAAACCCACCAAAGTCTATAAACTTGAACATATTGTAAAATACAGTACAGTCATTAAAACACAAGAATTAGGCTCTAAAATCAGCAGAATTAAACTATAATGAATATTAGCTTTAAACAACTAAATTATACTTGTAAAGTCATTTGAGTGTTAGATAAAAATATTATATCTGAAGTTACAAAATAGGTTGTACTTGTCATTAATAATGATAATGTTCAAAGTTGATAGATGCCAACAGCAGTGCCTAGGGAGCAATTGCCAAACCTGTGCCTGTCTAATTTGTGTCCACCACCACAGGGTAGTCCTTAGTGCAGGACAATTTAGATGGCACCTATTTTGGGCTTTTTTGACTTTAATAGAGAAATGATGTTTATTTGGTTTCCAAGTTTAAGAATTTGCATCAGAGAAGTTGAACTCTTTTATATTATTCTTTATCCTTTTACTTTTTGTAAGTAAACTCAATGTTGTATTCATTTCTGCTTCTTGGAGGAAGATCAGTGTGAAGAACAGAAGTTTCGATGGAATCACTCGAATTCTCGAGAGAGATGGAGGCACTGCTGAAATCATCATACAAATGCCACCTGCTTTTGAATAGCCCTTATTCTAAGACTCTCTTTACAGCCAAATGTTTGTAACTGAGTAAATGATAAGAAACACTAACTTTGAATCTGAATTAAATACACTATTTTATAAATGACTAACTCCTTACTCTTTAGCTAACATATAAAAGAAAAAAATTAATTAATTATTACAGATACATTATGAATTTTATCAATAAAAATGTGATCTATTTTCTTTAATTATATGAGTCTTTATAATATTTTTGAATTTTTTATTGGTGGACAAATCCTTAAAATTATTAGTATTTGACCTTTTGAAAATGGAGTGGGTCATCCATGGCTCTCAAAAGATGAATCATTTTTCTCTACAAATTGTACAAATGTTGCCAAGCATTTCTTCCAAAGACACACTTAACATATGACTCCAGATAATCACTAAGGAAACAGACCTCAATGCTTTTTTCAATATTTTGAAAAATAATGCAAACTCTTTTGATATTTGAGATATATGTACAAGTGAACAAAGTTAATATATTTTTAGTTAGAACCCTATAAATCAGTGTATTTATTTTGTTTTATAGTCTGTCAATCAATCAAGAGCAGCAGTGAATAGAAAAATTTTTAGGTTAGAAGAGAAGTTTATGACAAGTAAAATTGGTTTCTAAAAATATATTGAACAAAATCTACTGAAAATGAACAAGATAAAAAACAAGTATCATAGTGGGAAAGTGTTGAACTGAGAAATAATCTCATTGAGTTATGTTTTGGGAAGTACAGACCAAAAAAATCAATTCTGTGACCTCACTGTACTGTAAATTTCTCTAAAGGAAGGTTTTTTTTACATAAGTTAAACTGCAAGTTGTAACATTTAAAACTAAGTAGCCTAAACTATTTTTTCTGACTATAAAGTTACCTTCACATACACAATCACTTCAAGATAGGCTCAAAACCAAACATACAATAGTGCAATATATGTTGCTTGGGATAGAGATTCTTTAAAACCATGTCATATGGCTAGAACATACTTTTATTGTATTCATTTATAAATTTACCAAGAAGTAATCAATTCACAAGTAGGAGCTTTACCCTCAGCAGCTTCCTATTATAAGGTACAAGATTAGCAAGAGGATTGGTCCCTTCACTCATAGAATAGTCAGTATACAGATGGATGTTTGTAAAGTATAGACAAATCCCACAACTGTATCTCACATTGTACAGATTTTAGAAGAATGATCAAGAGGAAGCTGTAGCAAGCAAGTTTTAACATTTATATCACCAATCCCAGGAGATTTGGCATATTCCAATAAATCAGGACATTTGTTGTAACATTTGAAAGTTATTTACATTTATTACTACACTATTTTTCCTGACTATGTCTTGACCATAGGAGATAAGGAGATGGAGAGAAGAGAGAGTGACTGGGAGGGGCAGGAGGGGGAAGGGAGTTTGAACAAGGGGATACATGAATAAAAAATGAGACTTTATTCATAATTAAAAAAAAGAATTAAAACTCAATTTAAGATAAAATAAGAAAAAAAACATGAAAAATGTTCCACCAAATTAAATATACACAAATTATAAGTAATGTGAAAATCCTATATTTAATTTCCACAAGTATGTATAGCATTGGATAGATTGATAATAATCTAAGTATATGACTAACAGTTTTTATTCAATTTTTGAAACATTGATGCATTTAGGTGTTTATGAAGGGTTAATTTGCTTTGATTATATTGAATCAATGCATCTAAAATAAATAAAATAAATACTAAAATCAGCATAAGCTAAAAATATAGGCCTTTGCCTAAATAGCATATCAAGGAACATTTTTTTTCCTCATCTCTTTCTCCAGATAGTTTAGCTGACAACAAGAGTCATATGTGAGCATGAACCTTTTGAAATCTAGAAGCTTCTCCTAAGAGGTTGAATAAACCACCAAGTCCTTACCAATTAATGATGCACAGGATTTTCTAATCAGGCCTTTTTCTGCTTCCCAGCCTTACTGTTACCTGCTTCCACATTCCTAGAACACTAGGTTTATTATGCCCCAACTTTCTATGCCTAGATAATATTTCCTGTGCTCAGTGTAGGACATCTTCTTCCATCACTTGCATTTGGCTGAGATTTGTGTTTTTCAGAGATACATAGAGTATGGTCATCATTCTAATCCATTACTGCTTTTCCACTTTCAAAAAATTTTCTAGCATCTCCAATGACAGTAGCTACTTGTTTTTCTATTTCTTTTTTTGTGCATTTAAATATCAATCTTAAGAAGAGAGATACTACCACACTTGCTTTATCTGCCATGTTAGGTAACTATAAGCTCTGTGATATAACCAACTTACAATTGTTTTTATGCAACTGCTAACTGAATTTTCAGACATTAATTTTCTAAAATTAAAAAGTATGAACATAATTAAATATGTTTTAGTTTAAATTTAATTGAGTAATATCTCATTTATAATTAGTGTATTTTTGGCATATTTGTAGAAACATGTAATCTCGATATTTAAGAAATATTTATGTTTAATGATACTCTGGACTACATAGTAAGGCACTGTTTCAAGAAGAAAATGCATAGCTTCATATTCATGGGTTATCAGGTACAATACATTCATTAAAAATATATTAACAGGCTGTGTGCATGCTCTACACCCAGCTACTTAAAAGGCCAAAGCAGAGTGTTAGCTTCAGGCTACGAATTTGAGGCCAGCCTGGCCAGCATACAAAAGAATAAAAAAAAATGAATTTCAAAAAAAAAAACAAATATGCTCTTATGGTTAACAGCTAACTAGGCTAATGTGAAATAGAGAAACAAATTTTAATGAAATTGTTCTTGTTCTTCACAGTCTAGTAAAAGAATCATTTCTACCATGATGAGCAAGAAGAGAGGCTTACTTCAAATGTCTGCCCCTGCTTAACTCACCTTACCTCTTTGTGGCTCATTGTCTTGATTAGCAAGAAGAAATGATGAGTCCAAATACAGAGTAGCAAATAAAACATCATTAGTGTGATCACTGTCTAAAATGCTCTGCTAATTTACAAACACTATCATACAGCAGCTTTTGTCCATTCAGCACCGTTTTGCTTCTTGATTATGCGTTTGGTGACTTATTAGTGATAGAGAAACTGATTTTATTCTCCAACTTTAAGACAGACTGCTTGAGAATAAAAACTCAGAAAAGACACACCGTTTCAAGATTTAAAATAGAAGTTTTATATATGCATAATTTATCTATATTTTAGTGATGGTGTCTCATCACAGTTAGATTTTAAACATTTTTCTATGCTGTCTGGAACAAATGATGGAATTCTATGGAGTTTCCTCCCGGGATGAACATCTATACTCTAACTGTTGGAAGTACCAACCAGCAGCTTTCTGTGGAACTCTTCTCATGAGAGACTGCTCAAGATTCTGCCCCTTTTAGAACCCAGGTCACAATTAACTATTGATTAAAAAGTCTTAGTGTCTTTCCTCAATTCCAGACAATTCCAGAGCTCCCCAACATCCACCCACCTTCTGAATGCATGCCTTCCTAGATCTCACATGTGGAATTTCTGTGTACATATGGAGAACTTCACTTGAAAACAAGGTTCCTAACTCCAATGTAATATAGTTAGAGTCAGTGAAAATGCTGCCATGAATAATATCCCTAAAGCCGATTTCAAGATACATTGTGACTCTATTATTCTAAAATATATTTAAATATTTGTATCACCAAATCAAATAATCAGGGCTGCGCCTAAGTAGCAGGTCTTTGTGCATATAATACTGCTGTTAATTGGATGTGTTTGTAGAACTCTAAACAGTGGGAATGAGCCTACTCTTGAGACTCTTTTTCTCCTATGGCATTTCCTTATTCAGCTTTGGCTATCCTAAAGGCCTGGTCTTTTCTAAAAAAGAAAAGGAATGGGAGTGGATTTCAGGCAGAGCACATGTGGGTAGAGTCTAGTGGAAAGACGGGAAGCTGTGTATGAGAAGAGAATGTAGGGATTGTGGAGGTGGCTCATTGAGTAAGATTTCTTCCTGAGAAAGCACAAGGACCTGTGTTTGTGCCCCTAGAATTCATGTAGAAAGCCGAGTGTTGCTGCACATGCATGTAACCACCGGGTTTCAGGCAGAGAGGAGACAAAATATCATTGAACTTGATTGGTACCCTCAAGCTATGACACAATGGAATGCCAAAGGCATAAAGCCAAGTATGATAGAAAAGGTCACTGGGCACTTTTCTCTGGCCAGAACATGCATGTGCTTGTTGTACAAGCTTGTACACACAAAAAGATAAATAAATAAATACTAATAAAATATTCTCTATATAGTTATGCCATATAAATTTCAACAGTATTTTTATGTGGGTACATGTAGAGGCTGTAGGTAGTCATTTTTGTTAGAGTGGAATTGATGAGTATGATTGGGATATATGTTTCTTATTTTATGCCCCATTTGTTCATCTATGACATGACCTGTATAACCGTGATTCAAAGCAAACACTACAGCTTTATGTTTAGCATTCTTCACTATGTAATGTATTGTGGTCTACACTGACAATTATGTGGAGGTGCCATACTGGTTTGGCTGACCTTGTTTATTTCTGGTCTAAGGATGGAGGAATTTAAAAAGTTAGTTTTGAAAATTATCTTTCAAGCTGTAGTTTCTGAATACACAAAACTGTTCCTTGCAAAATTCATCAAATGTAAAAATAAACATTTTTCTACATTTTCTGTATCTCCAGTTTGATGTTGAATCTGTTAAAAATGCAATGTTTTGTTTGTTCATTTGTATGGGTTTCTGTTATATTGCTTTGTGGTCTTAAAAAGTTCGAAGCACTCAGGGAAGATTAACAAATTTTGGTAAACAAACATTTAAAAGCAAGACTGTTGCCTATGTATATATTTCTGTTCTATATTTGACTTGATATATTTTTCCTGATAAAGTAAACAATATTATTACTTACAATATAAAGTATAATAAAACTAAATTTAAAATTCAAATTTATACAGTAATTTAGGATATAATTTTGATAATATATTTGTATCACAAATTTGTATGAATTTAAACTCCATGTATTCTCAGTCTGATTTTTCAGTGTACTCAAAGAAGAAAAGGCTTACATTCAGCTGATTATTACTGAGATGAATTTCTTTATTATTATTAGAACCTGCAGGATCGTCTCCTAAATATTGAATGAATGGTGAACTTATTAATGATTTACTGGTATTACGTGGGAACAAATAGTACTGGAAACTTACATTACAAACAGTTGTATAATTTTAAATCAATTTATGATGATTTCCTTCAAATTAATCCCTGTAACATTTATTTTTAAAGATTCCAATTTTGTCACATTTTCTAAGTTATAGAGCACAGAATATTATACCACAGGGTACAAGACAAAAGAAACATTTGTTATTCATTATAATATTCATTATACAAAGCCTCACTGCAGCTTTAATAATTTTTTTATACATTCATTCTCTGTATGTGAAGAAAAAATATATAAAACTGTAGTTCACTGGAAAAATCTAGAAAATTCAAGTAATTTTTTCCCATGCATTTCCTGGTGATATCAAAAACAAAATGTTCTGAGGCATTGGAATGACATTTGTATAAGTAAGAGATGTTTCATGAGAAAGCATAGATGATTTCATGATTTTTGGGAAAAATAGACAGCTTTTTATGTGTTGTAGAAACAAAAATTTTGTCTTTGGTATATAATGATTTGAAGAATGTTATCCAATTATTTCAGACTTTGGTGTGGAAGAACAGTGTAATATGTTCAAAATTTACGGAGAAGAAGAACACTCCCACACTGAGAAACAGGATAAGTAAATGATTGATTATTGGTTTTTGCCCTTTGAGGGGAGGCTTTGGCAAATACTATTTTTATATCCAAAACTTCCACTGATACTCACAATATCATGAGTTCCCAGTGCAATATAAATGAATAAATGTTGCTTTTGCTGTTACAGATTCAAGATTTAAATTTCAATCCTGCCTTTTATCAGCTTTGTGACTTCACTGATGATAAGCTTTCTGAACTATATATAAAGTTGCAAACGAATGCATTAAGATTGTACTAATGTCATGTGATCTTCTCCAATCATATTCCTTAAAGCATAGTAAGCAATTTTTTTGGAAAATTTTTTGGTACTTTTCATTAATGCAGCCACAGATTATCTGTGAAACTGATACTCAAAAGAGAGCCTTTGCTGAGCTTTGTCTGAACGGGTTGTTCCCTATAGCCTTTTTAGGTTATAGCTTTGTTCTGGGGAAATCCATGCCTTGAACTATCCTTTACATGAGGTTTCCCGGTGCTAACTAAGGAAATGGTTGGTTTGTTCCCAGTTAAATATTGTATTTTTTTTTATAAAAAGGAGCAAAGTAAAATTCCTCATTCAAACGCACCATGATTGAAAATATAGCTGCTTCCAGTAGCGTGGCAGTCTCTCAATGCCAGTTCAGTCTAGTTTACACAGGAATCTTCACACTATGGAATTGGTCCCACTAGATGTTTTGTAAAGAATAAGTAGCATCAAAGCCTATACTTAAAATTCACTCCATTAAGCAGGAGAAAATAGAATATGAGATAGATTTAGCTCTTACAAAACAAGTGTTTAGAGTGTTTTTTAGTGATATTTTTAGTATTAAAACTGAAAAAAAAACTTGTTTTTTTTTTTTGTTGTTGTTCTGTCAAAGGGTTCTTTCATATATCTCTTCCGACAGTATGGTTGAAGAGTCTGTGAAAGGAGCAAAGTTGATTTGAAAGAGATTACTTCAAGACCTCAGACATTTATCTTTAGATGACAAATATCACACTTCATACAGAGACAATAATTCTAGCCCATCTCAGGACTAGATTAGGCGAGGACCAGCCTAATCCATTGAACTTTATGTTTATGAAATAAGCAGCCGCTATAATGATGCACATATAATGAGACTAATATGTATATGTGGAACCTTCAATCTCCAAGTCTTCTCTTGCTGTAATCTACAATGACTGGCTTAAAATACAGAATCAGGCTTAGTAACTAACAGAGCAATATGGAACAGGGCAATTAGATTGTCAGTACAGCTACAATCAGAATAGAAAGCAGATGCATCCTCTGCTGGAAAATAATGAGCTCTCTTTTCAGCAGTAAATTAATCTCTCTCTTCTTGCAAAGCTATATGTATATTTGCAAAATACAGAATTAGAAAAAGCTAGAATTCTAGATAAATTCCTCTAGATAATTCTAACAATATAACATTTTGCCTTGTCCTAAGACTACTAGTAATAAAGTAGGTAAAGTGGTTCTCAGTGTTGAGAGCAAAGCTTCAGTTTTCCTGAAGTCCTCCAGCCAATAATCCCTATCCGTATGTTATCAAAGCAAAGAAACAAAACAAAGCCTTGAAAATGCAGAGCTTGCTTGGGGAAGGAGTTGCCAAGTACTACTCAGTACTAATGTGTCAAAGAGCAAATATGAAACACATCTTCTATATAAGCTAATCTGTTTAGTCTTCTGTCTATCATTTCCAATCATAGGGGTTAAAAGTGTTGTTGCTGAGGTTAGAAAATAAGCAGCCATGTGCACCTTACAGTAAACAGTTCCTGGCTGAGTCATGCCTGCTTCCATTATCTCTCCTAGTATCTCCAAAGTATGAACCAAACCCTTATGCCTTAAAAAACTAGTAACCTGCCCAGGCAGGCAGTGGGTGCCAAGTGTCTAACCTCAATCTGTACCTTTGTATTCAGCACACTTCACACAGGAATGCTTGCTCTCTGGATTTTCACGAAAACCAGACTTATTCTATAGCTTCAGTTAAGCATTTCTATAAGCCAAATAGAACGTCATGTGCATGGAACTGTATACATAGCTTTCAGTTATGAAGTAAAATTCTGGAAATAGTACTTTCTATATTAGTAGCAAAAGGACATTTTGTTGCTCTTCTGGTTACTTCTTCTGTAGGATACTGTCATTTCTTTAAAGCAGTCATATACAACCAAGAGCCTTGGACCCTCCTAGATATCCAAGAGCTTGTTGTTGTTGTTGTTACAAATGCCTTTTCTTCTGGCCCTAGATAAGCCCACTTTCAAGAGCCACTAGATAATTTACATGCTAGAGAATATAAAAAAGTAAGAAGAATTATTTATGTGATACAATTTGACTGAAGAGAATTCCATTCCAGAAATGGAAAATGGAATGGAAAACAGTGTTTCTTTGTTTAAATATATCACCACCATGCTTTCTAATAGTACTCAGCAGTTTTGATTTCTCAAGGCCACTTATTAATAATAAAGAGAAAACTAATACATTACATTTTACCTAAGCAGAATTTATATATTGCATGTGCAAAAATTTACTTTAACCTGGAGCACTGAATAACATATTGAAATGTTTTCCTGAAGGTAAGGAGTCTTTTGCAATATGCATTCTTACTGCCCGGGTGCTAAGACCAAATAGCTCTTATTCTCATCCTAAGTTAAATGCAGTGAAGTTTGTTTATCCTAAAGACATTTGTATAAAAACTAATTCCATTGACAACTTTGATTTAAAAATGCAGATTAGACAATGTAGTGTTCTAGACATTTAATTAGACAATGACTCGTGTTCTAATGCCAGATTCTCAATGTAGGATCCTCTTGTTAACTAAATAAGGCATATACACTGTTTCATTATCTTTTAATTTTATTGAAAAAAGTGAGTTTTAAATTTCTGTTGTTTTTATTTATGAATTATGAAAATTGCAATAAAACATGTATTATATTTTGAAAGCAAATACATAGTTATTAATTCACTCCTCAGCATCAACAAACATACTAGAGTATATAAGTGAAACACACGGAGACCTCAACAACAAACAATAAACTACAGTTATCTTAGTTAGGGCTTATTATTTCAATCATGACAATGACAACTTCTTTAGAGAAAACATTTAATTGAGGTGGCTCACTTAGAGTCTCAGAAATTCAATCAATTATCATCATGGCTGGGAGCAAGTTGGTATGCTGGCAGATGTGGTGGTGGAGTACTAGAGCTGAGAGTTCCTAAGTCCTCACATCTTGATTCAGAGACAACAGGAAGTTCACCCTTACGGCTCACCCTGAGAGTAACACTGTTTCAACAAAAGGTGTGGCCCAGATCAACAGTGTGTCCTTTAGCCTCAAGGTGTGGATTAAAGGCCTGTGTCATCCAGCTTTCTCCACCAGGCTACACTTCCTCCAATAAGACCACACCTCCTAATAGTGCAGTTCCCTATGAGTTTATGAGGGCCAAATACATTCAGACGACCATAATATACAACTGAGAAATGCTGAGACTGGGAAAAATAGACTTCTCCAGGGAATAACATTCTATTTTTTTCTAATTGGTTTTCTAATAACAAATAGCTCTGAAAACATATATACAATTAGCTTTACAGAGAAGGAGCAGGCTGTACTTAAGGAGAGGTAGGTATAAGGAATATGTGATGGAGTTAAGAAGAATGAAAGGTGAGGATGAAATAATGTAATTATTCTATAATTCCCCAAACAGAAAAATAAATATAAATATGAACATAAACAGATAGAAACTTCTGTAGGGAAAAAGTTCAAATTTTTCTTGAACTCATCATGGAGGCTTCATTCTGTAAAAAAATAGAAAGTGCCTGTCAGTCAATTCTAAAGATTTAATAAAGTTCCTCAGAATCTACAGTTGTACAAGTTCCATAAATAAAACCGTGGTCATCTGAGGCATGAGCATGATTGCCTGATCATAATCTCTGGAAGTTTCTCTAGCAAGGAAGATTCTCTTAGTTTTACAGATCAAATATTTTGAATTTGTGTCACACATTCTCATCCTCTAATTAGAAGTGAATGATCTTTGTAAACATTTTTTCTACAATTCCCTTTGGTAGATCTGCTAGAATTTCTTAATATTCTAAATGTTTATATTATAGGAATTTTCTGTTTTCATCTTGTACATAGCTCTATCAATATGATATGTTTATTAGCATCATCCACAGCACTTGAAGTACATTTTGACTTCAATCTACATTTTAAATAAACATTATGTATCTTCTTGACCAATAACTAAGTTTGTTTTTCTTATATATTTGTAACTTTAAGAGGATATTTTTCATTTTTTAATGAGTATGTAAGTTTCAAGACCTAATGCATAGAAAACTGTAGATGAAAATATAGCTCATTTCTAAATTGTTTGTCTAGCATTTATAAGACCCTAAGTTTCATGGTCAGCTTTACAAATTAATTAATATTAAACACTGGGGATGAACACCAGAAAGTTCTTTTTTCTTTTCTTTTTTTTTTTTTTTTGTTTTTACAGACATTAACATTTATAAAGAAAAAAGACAACAGTATGCACTAAATTCCAGGAAGATATGGGAACCCATCTGCAGTTCAAGAAACTGTGAATCCTCCAGAGCACAACTGTGACTAGAGAAGCCAAATTGTTAATCTCCAGGTGGGCTCAAACAGGAGGCTGAGAGTGAAGAAGAAAAATACTCAAAGAAAGTTTCTGTTATGCACATTCAAATACACATAAGCTTGCATGCACACACACAAACACACATATATACAAACATATATGTACACTACAAGTGCAAAAAAATAAAATATTAGTTATAGTTATTTTGCCTAGTGATATATTATTTTATTTTTTTATTATGAATAAAGTCACATTTTCTATCCATGCATATCCTTATTCAAGGTCTCTTCCCCCTCCCACCCCCTCCAGTCACTCTGTCTTCTCCACATCTCCTCCCCAGCATGGGCAGGAGATCTCAAGGTTCCAATATTTCTCAGTTAAGCATCCACTCCTGGCAGATCCAGTTTTCTCACCCCAACATCAAGATTGAGTCAGGTGTTACTCTAGAGGGAGTGGGATCCAAGGTGCCACTCCTAGGTGTTTCAGATCTAAAGCTGTTCAGGGGTTGTGGTTTGCAGCTTGGGCATGCTTTGCTTTTTGTTTTTGTTTTTTGTTTGTTTAGAGTTCACTAATGAGTTAGTGCACCCCTTGCTTATCTTTCTGAGTTTGTGATACCTGGCTCAGGAGGATATTCTCCAAATCTATCCATTTGCCTGCAAATTTAGGATATCACTTTTTCTTACTGCTGAGTAGTACTCCATTGTGTAGATGGACCACAGTTTGTTAATCCATTCCTCAGTTGAGGGGCATCTAGGTTGCTTCCAGGTTCTTGCTATTACAAATAATGCTGCTACGAACAGAGTTGAGCTAATGCCTTTGGAGTGTGAATGTGCATCTTTAGGGTATACACCCAGAAGTGGTATTGCTGTGTCCTTGGGGAGATTGATTCTCAGTTTTCTGAGAAACTGTCATACTGCATTCCAAAGTGGCTGAACAAGCTTACACTCCCAACAATGGAGGAGTGTTCCCCTTGATCCACAACCTCTCCAGCATAGGCTGTCATCTGTGCCTTTTATCTTAGCCAGTCTGACAAGTGTCAGGTGGTATCTCAAAGTTGTTTTGATTTCTCTGATGGCTAAAGAAGACAAGCACTTTTTCAGGTGCCTTTCAGCCATTGGTAATTCCTCTGCTGAGAATTCCCTTTTTAATTCTGACCCCCATTTTTTGATTGTGCTATTCAAGGTTTTGGGCTCTAGTTTCTTGAGTTCTTTATATATCTTAGAGATCAGTCCTCTATCACTTGTAGGGCTGGTGAAAATCTTTTCTCATTCTGTAGGCTGTCATTTTGTCCTGTTGACAGTGTCCTTTGTTTTACAGAAGCTGCTCAGTTTCATGAGGTCCCATGTATTGATTTTTGTTGTTAATGTCTGTGCCACTGGTGTAATATTTAGGAAGTGGTCGCCTGTGTCAATTATAATTACATTCATTGTGCATACAATAAACCTATATTTTACATTCTAAAATTTAAAATACAAAATTATCAATAGTATTTTGTCGATTTTAAATGATGCTAAATAAAACATGTCATTGAATACTCAATAAATGACTGAATAATGTTTTTTACTACTATTTTCTTATTTTCACTCACAGGAACATCATATTAGTAAGTTTTCATTACTATGATGCTGTGACCAAATGAGACTTATGGAAGAAATAGTTTATTTTGGCTTACTACACCAAGCGAAAACTGTCCATGTTGGTAGGGAAGCATTGCAGCAAGCAGAATCATGGCTGCAGGGGCATGAAATAGAAAGTCACATCTCCAGTCTCATACCTAAATCTGAGAGGCAGTAAACTGGAAGTAGGGTTAGACTACCAACTCTCAATCCTGTCCCCAGTGACATACTTCCTACATTAAGAGTTTGAACAAGAAGATACATGGAAAAAAATGAGACTTTATTCAAAAGTAAATACAAAATAAACAACAACAACAAAAAAAACAAATCTATAGCCTACCATCATGTAGGCTACCTGCGACCAAGTCTTTTCCATGACCTTTACAACTCTCATGTGCTCAACATAAGGCCTCTAAGGTGGACACACAATTTTTATTACATACACTGAGTCTTATATCCTACATGGAGTCTAAAATAATGTATGACCTATGCCCAGTATAAAATGAATGAATCAAACTAAAATATTCATCACACCAAATTTCCTTCTTTAACTGTAGTATTTAAAATTTATCGTTAGTGATCAAATAAGTCTACAGTGTAACCAATTATAGTCGCCATGCTGTCCCAAAATATAAAATAAAACTTTTGAGATTGCATGTCTATAGCTAAATACTCATTTTTTCTTCCCTAAAAAATAAAAGAAAAATTATAATAACACATTTTAAAATGCTCTACCCTAAATTTTGCTGTAAATTACCACCTAATATCACTGACGCCTCTCTTTGCCTCCAATTTTCATTGCCTTGGATCAATTGTCTGAATTACAATCAAGTTTTTTACCCTAACTTCTACTGGTACTCTCATATCTAACAAAATATCTGTGTCTACAATGTTGTAGAAAAACAATAATGAACACAAATATTCCCAGTGAAAGAAACAGGCCTTTATTTGTATTCCAATAACTATATTGAGGTAAATTTCATACTAAGAATATTGATCTATGCCATGGAGACAGGAAATATGCAATATAATTCCATCTGGAATTTTTAGTTTATACTAGCACAGAAGACCACTCAACAGTCCACTTTCACCTTTCCATTGTACATGGTCTTGCTTTCTGTGCAAAATGAATTCTCAGTTTCTCTCATCATAATTGCATCATTTTTATCATTTTATGTTATTGTTTACCTACATATTCTTGTGAAATATCCAATCAAGTATTTACACATCTCAACGAAGAGTTTCCCATTATTGTTCAATTAATGCTGCTTTGGAGGAAACATTTAACTCCTTGTCCAAAAGTAGTTTAATTTTTTTACACAATTAAACACATTTCACATACTATATTTTTAATGAACATTCATTTTCTTGCATTTTTATATACCATGTGGTAAAAAATCTCATTAAAAAGAACCATATCTGAGTTAATTTTTAGTGTCCCTCAGGACCTAAAGAAGCATCTTTAAAATATAACCTTTTCAATAAATTTTAGGCCAGT
Organism: Sigmodon hispidus; assembly: GCA_004025045.1. NCBI lineage: Eukaryota > Metazoa > Chordata > Mammalia > Rodentia > Cricetidae > Sigmodon > Sigmodon hispidus. The sequence goes on along the minus strand of PVIH01006293.1, from coordinate 85,510 downwards.
TTAAAACATGATCAATAATTTATTCCCAAAACTGCTCAGGTCTGTTTCTTCTAGTTACGAAAGCAATTCAAATACTTAATCTTAATTTTTCATGTTATATTATGTTATTCTTGGAGTATCATCCTAAGAAAGCAAACTGTAAAAGTTGCATTGATCACAAAAGTCATCACATAGATTTGTAATGATTCCTTCATAATCACCTTATGAAATTTGATTGACACAGCATAAGATATAAAAGAATGTGCTTTATTCTAGAAACACAAAGACACCTATGAGTCTTTAATATGCCTTAAAATATAAGTAGCATATCTGGCAATGATACCAAGGTTTTGAAACAGAAGTAGAAGGCAAGTTGATAATCAAATTTTATTTTAGTAAACACACTAAGTAATATAGATTCTTACTTTTACATATGGGTGTTTGGGAAGAGGAAACAATACTTCAAATCCAACATTGGGATATGCCATTACTAATGATGTATGTATATTTGCATGCATATTGTTTTCTTATAAACCTTTTACAAATTGTAACAAAGCCTAAGAATGTCCAAAAATATCAAATAGATTTAAATAATGAAATTTAGAATTTTTGTAGTATAATATAAAAAGACCAATTAATATTTTTTGTCCCCAAATGAGGACTCTATACCAGAGTTCACTATAGGCCAGACTCTCTTAAACTGCTTTACATGGATAGCACAATAGGAGAAAAATAAAATCATCAAGTTGGATATTACAAATGCATGTCTTTCCATTCATAAAGTATGTCTCAAATCCACACAAGTTATCCTTTGTCATCTGGATATGCCCCATTATGGAATTATTCTCTGTTGTTAAAGGGAAGTGACTACAATTTGATTAATCTCAAACATGTGTCACACATAAACAATGTAGAGGACTGAATTCAATTATTTTTCTCTTAGAGTGTACATGAAATTCATAGGAAGAACACATATAGTTTTAAAGAAACATGAAATCCCATCTCCTTACAGCAAGGATATTATAATACATCATATTCCAGTTCAGTTGAAATGTTAAATTCACAGAAGAGCCCAATATAGTCAGCTCTTAGGACTAAAATGTTTAAATAAAGTGAGAGTCTCATTTCTTGTATGTGTTTCTCCTTCATGACCCCTGTTTAGTTTAACTCTTTTGCCCCAGAGCTACTCAAATTCAGAAAGTTTACAGTAGACAAATGCAGATTGACTTAGCACAGAAAGGGAAAGTCTCAATTAACAAGGGGAAATGTCCCTTTTGCTTAATTCAAATTATCATCATTACTATTTTAGGATGTATACTAAAACATGCATTTTTCAAAGTGGTAATTAAATTTCCACAAATGCAGTAAACCTCTAACCACATTATAAGAAGAAAAAATATATGGTAAAGTAGTTGTGACGTAAGAAACAATGATCCCATTTAGGTATTTCTGTCCAACTTTCTAACAAAAAAGTGTTTTTCTTTCTTATTACACAGCCTGCAGTAATAAGTGAAATATAATCCTAATTAATTTTTCCCCCAGCTGTATATAAATCAATAGCTGCAGCATCCCAAAGGAAATGCACACTGCATGGTCCTGCAAGTTCCTAATGAATGCAAATAGAATGACCTTTTCTGACAACTATGAATACTGTTTCACAATTTTACCATTAAAATCGCTGGTATCAGCAATTCATTCAGTAAATAGTGAGAAAACAACAGTTGCAAATAACTATTCATTACAGTAAAACAAAATGAAAAAAATCGCAGTTGAAGTTACATAACTTTTAAGCCAGAAGCCTCATTTTGTAATTTTATTTTGATATGGAAATTCATTCACAAGTGTAACCAATCTCCATTTTACTTTAATTTTTTTTTGTTCTAAAAAAAAGTCAACTAATACAATTCTGTTATAAGTAATTTAATCAGGGTCTGATTTAGAAGTGTTGTTGTGAATAAAGTAGATCAGTGAGTAGTTTCATGAAGTTCTAATCACAACATTGAACTTACCAGAGAACTGTGATTATAGTCCATCAGAAACATCTGGGATAAACATATGTATGGAGAACCATAATGTCATCAACTTGGAGGTTGACACCTATGGAAGCCTGAGGTAAGATACAGATTAAATCAAATTCTTGACCATTTTGACTACTGGATTATGAAATTCTAAAGTCTTCTAAATCTACTAGCATGTGAAAAGACTCACATTGTTTCTCCCAATTCTTCACTGAACTCAGGGCAATTTCTCATTAAGAACAAGGAATTAAAAATCAAAGTTTATAAGAAATTTGAAATGTAAAACCTAATTGTTCTGGTCATAGATATAAATGCTGAAAACTTTCCTGGGGATTCATAAAATCCAAAAGGTAGTAAGTCACTAGGATACAATCATGGTCATTAAAGTAAGATTATCCAAATGCCAGCAAGTGTCGAGAGTCTCTATGGGTCTTCCATACCATGAAGTTCCCAAGAACATTTCTTCTGTCTTCTGTTTTGTAAGTGATTTTACACCTCTAAATTGGACTGCAGTCTACTATTCTAAATGATTTGGTATCCTAAATGGATATCAACGAGTTTAGATGAAATCTCTTGATATGGAGGTATTATTTTACTTTAAAAGTGATAGCACAACTATTTTAGCATAAAGTAAACTTTACATACTTTCAAAAGCTAGAATTATTTTAAATATATTCAAATTATTTTTAGAAATATTTTCCAAAGTATTTTTATGGCTTGTTTGGCATCATCATGCATAGAAAGCAATTTTTAACAGCATTAAACATTCTCCAGTTGAAAACATCTCCTGTGATGCCTGTACTCTCACACCTGTGATGCCTTCATGTTCAAAATGAATCCCTGCTACATCTCACTCAATATTGATCTGCAGAGCATTTCTACCAATCCTTTTCCCAGTGTGGTCACTGAACGGTATCAGAGTTCAATAGGAAGATCAGCTGCTCATCCGCTTTTTACTAAAGCAATTTGTATTATGGATTTATTTTAGCAGTCTACAGTGGCAGCTGCTGTTTTTACTATTTAAATGCTTTGATTATCTGACCTTGCTTACTTTATCTTTCTAAGTGCTATGCATGGGCTTCAACATTTGATCAATAAGTGGGGATTCCTCTACAGGGTTATAGTGAAATCAAGCTCAATTCAGGGTTCTTGTGTCGTATGTTTATTACTTAATTAGTCTCAATTGTGTTTCTAGTTTGATAAGTTTAAAACTTAATTATGCAAACAAGAATTTTCCATTTAAAAAGCCATGCAGTGAATTAAAATAACTCTGATCTTTAAATATAAATTTCTTCAATGAATTTACTCAGAAGAATTAGTTTCTAGATAATATTGTACTATAAAAATATCTAATCTATTATATAAATATCTAATCTATTATAGAAGATAATCATTTATATGTAAGCAATTGAAATGCTGTAATTTTGTATAGTACAGATAATAACCAAAAGGACAGGTTTCACATATAGAACTTGAATTGTATGACACTTGCTTCATCAAGATTTCATAATTATCTTTTTAATATGTCTGACATATCTAGGACTATTTGGAACAACTAATGGACTTTATCAAATAACTTTGAGGCATTTATCCCAAAGTAGTCACCAAATACATTACAATGCTGAATTATGTATTAACTGAAATGAAGCATGAAAAATATTGGTAAATTAAAAAGAAAATTTTTAAATGTTAAAATGTGATGATTAAGTACTATTTAATTTCTATAGAATCAAATAATGATTCAGGAAAATATTAAAGCCATTTATCCATAAATGTGTCTTTCAAAGTCAATACAAAGCAAGTGACCATCCTGAAGATCATAAAATATATTTAAAAATAAAAATGATTCCTTCAAGTAAAAGTCATATTTTAATTTTGAATTTGAATTGCATATGAAATTATGAGTGTTGCATGCTTTGAATACTTTTTAAATTAAATCTATAAATGTTTGGAGCTAAATTCTACATTAACTCAGCATCCTATTAAGATAAAAATATCTCCCCAAATTAGCTGAAACAAAGTCATTGGAGAGTATGTATATTGTACTAATCTATTCAATTTGCTGTTACCTTTGACTGTGATTCCAACATGTTTGAATTTCATGTACTTATATGAAATATTTAAAGTTGACCTTTGTACTACATTCTCTCAACATAAGATTTTCAAACTTTAAAGATGTAGATATTAGTAAAATTGTGTTGAGTATTGAGTTAAGTATTTTCCCAAATCAATTCAACTTTCAATTTTTATCTTCAATACATAAAAATCACTGTGAAATACTTCCCATACATGAGAATTTGATCAAAACTCAGCAGTTTACTCAAGGGGAACAAGTAAAAAATAACAAGAATATGAGGTAAACAAATAACTAAATTCTAAATATTTACAATATGTTCAACTGTGAAAATACAACATTTTCTGAATAAATACAAAACAAACATTCCCAATACCATAGATGGTTTACATTCACATTTAATTTTTGGAAATACTGGTCAAAATGGTGATTTAGTAAGTCTCCTTTTAGACAATCCTGTAGACTATTATCACAATTTTTCTCTGCTTCTTATAATAAATAACATGTCATGCACACATGAATACAACCAAAGCTAGCAGCAGACAACTTATTTTGACAAGTACATGCACAAGCTTAAGGTAGGAAAATTAGAATTCTTAAATATGAGAAAAGTGAGCAAACTATGAAGAAGCTTAATTACCAGCCATCTTCTATCGTGACTTTTCCAAAAAATTGTTCTAACAGCTTCCTCCTAATGTATGTGGGAGAGAAGTACTTTGGAGAAAACCCTTTGAGAAAGTTGTACATTTCTGCAGAATACAGTGCTAGCAGTACATACCCATACTTTTCCCCTCACGTGGATAAACGTTAAGGGAGAAGAATTCAAGTTTCATGATACAACAACACAAAGCTGGGAAGTGAAAATTACGTTGCAGTGGAGTCTTGGAAATATGACTGTAAAAGTTAATCAATAAAATGTCTATTTCTGTCTATTCACTGGAGGCCCCAGCTGCATAGCTTCACTCAATCGATACTACAAATTATTACGATTTCCAGGTTCCCACTGGACATTCAGAACAAATCTTTCAAGTGTAACAGGCTTATACCAAGTGCATGGTGTGTGTTCTCTGTATTTACTTCAAAAGGAGAAGTAGAGAAAGAGAATCTTCCCTGGATGGTCCTTTCGAATTCAACTTATGACCAACACAAATCTAAGAATCATTTTCTTTTAATTTTAAAAGTTTTTCTTTAGATTACCCAAGTTTTGAATGTATCTTCTTTTCAGTTTATTTTACATTTAGCAACATTTACATTAGCTAACATACTAAGGCATTTTGGTGGTATGACACCCTGGCTATTTCTAAATGACTAGCCAGGTAAGGAGATAGATAGTTGTCAAAAATGTTTCCAGAAATAAGATTGGTATTAAGAAGACAAATATGAATTCTTGACCTTGTATGTATTTAATACACAAATTCTTGTTATTTTATGACTTGTTAAAAACACTTAAAGTTAAGCTTCAGAGTCTATTCTTTTATAAGTCAATATTTTTAGAAATAGTTATGTTATTTGAAGGAAAAAAAATCCCAACTGTTGCTTTCAAATTAGATTCTCTGAACTTTTCTCTGGTTTCCATTTTAGAAATAATTCAAATGTTGAGCAATTTTTTAATGTTTATTGTACCTATATTAGCCAATAAAGATCCAACATTTTTTAGAAAAGAAATGCAATGTTAAATGAACATCTAAGTAACTGAATTATCCCTGATGACAGGTGAATAGCACAATGCCTGATACCAAGGCACTGATGTACTTTCTCCTCTCCTGCCACCTGTAGATTGAGTTGGCAAAAACAGAGAAGACTAATGCTCTCAACTAACTAGTCCCCAAAGATTATATTTTGTTTGTTATTAATATTACTGCTAAATACCTTCATTGAGCATGAAAACATGCTATGGGATGTGAAGTACATCTTTGTTGGTTTGTTTTTAGAAAAAAGAGTCAGGTGTGATGAAACATACCTGTAATCCCAGCATCTGGGAAAATGAAAAAGAAAAAAACTCACGTTCAAAGGCCATCCAAAGCTACAATAAAAGATCTGTCTCTAACTAAACTAAATAGAGTAATATAAAAGTAATAAATGAAATATGAGTTTCATTTCTTTATGAAAATATCAAATTTAGGTTGACAGTTTTTAGTTTTATACTGAAAAATTTCCTTGAAATGTGTTAGTTTGACTTTGAAAATATTTAGTTGTTCATCAATACAATGTTTTCAAAGGAGTTTTATTCTACTTTTATTCTTCTCTAATAATTATATAGAATAGTTCTGTATCAGTAAACAATGCCTTAGTTAATTTCAAATAAGCTGACAAGTAGAATTAAACAGAAAACCATACACTAAGCGAACAGCTTTATTCTGACCAATCACTGTACTTTAACCAGATGAATTGCTTTCTATTTATTTTCTTGTGAAATTGAAGATTGTAAGTAGATCTTTAAAACCTGGCTTTTTGATCTATTGTTTGGCTGTTTTGTTTGTTTGTTTGTAGTTTTTAATGCCATCTCTATTTTTTGAACTAATAACCCTCATTTTTTTAATGTTAAGCTCATATAATCATTGCTATCAGCCTCTTCTATGTTTTCTGATTTCTAAATATATCAGTATACCATTTTCTTAAAAAAATGTACCTCTTAAAGGATCATAATATTTATAACAAGTCTATTACTTTATCATTTACAAAGAAACTTTACCTAGTACACTTCTCTTTTGCACCCATTTCTGCTCTTTACCATGTATGAAATGTGCAATGCTCACATCTGAAACAATAAAGGAATCAGAATTTCTCAGAGTGTTGTATTTTACTTAGTGGTATGAAAAATGTTGATCTAATTGTATAATTATTTCTTTTTATTTTGTATTTTAAAAGTACTAAATATTTCGATTGAAAAGCAAATATAAAGCCATGTTAAAATTCCATTGTAACAATATTAATCAGATTCTTAAGTAAGTTGAAAATGCTGTATCAGGATATGTGGTACATTATGTGAGTTTATGAATTGGCTTCCAAGAATCAATTAATATCAAGTGTACATTTTAGTTTTGGCCTTGGGACTGTGTTCAAAGATGAATGAATAAGAAAAAGAAGAATTAGTTTAGATATGTGTGTTTTATCTAACTGTGATTATTGATATAACCAGGTTTTGGTTAGTGAAGTATGACTTGATAAAGAGAAAAAGAGGGAGAGGGAAGGAGGAAGAGAAAAGGGGGAGAATGTATGTAGGCTATAACATTTTCATTATAATTTTTAAACAACAAATTAAGTATAATCAAGAAAAGGGCAACAAAGACAGAACGCAAAATGAAAAAATTTCTCAAAAGATTCTGTAACATTTATTTTAAAAATAAACGATAAAATAAGAACTTCTATACCCTATTTATTAGGCATGGGTACTAGATAAATGTTTGGATGATCAGAACAGAAACTGATACTCAAAATGTTTCCCTAAGAATGGTTTCTGTGGCTGTTTGAAAGCTTGCACAAAAGATGTTACTTTTCTTCATATTCCTTTCCATGCTTCAATGGTCAAATTCTGCTCTAAACGTCCCCCAACTTGATCGTCCTTTGCTTAGAGCAGCTACTTTAACAAAAAAGAAAGGCAACCAGAGCCATATGTAACCTTTGCACTCTAGAATCTGTAAGATGAGAGGGCCCCTAGCAGGTAGGTGCCGCGGAGACACAGCACATCCTCTCTTCTGCTCCCACCTTGACCAGATCTGTGAACATTAACAAGAAAGTAGGCTGCCACACCGTAGATCAGAACTGGAGTGGGGGATTTCCAGTTTTCATCATATACCATTAGAGTTAAGAAATAAGGCAAATTTAATGTTTTTCTGCTGTGTAACTAACAATGTATTGGATAAGCCAGCAAGTACATTCAAAGCCTTTTGAAAGACAGTAAACATTAAGTATTTAACAATGAAAGTTAAAAACTTGACTTGATTTCAGAATGTAAAATCAAACTTTGTGAAATACTGAAAAACAACTCACTTGCAGTCATTTGATTCTTCTTCAGAAGCCATAATTCCCTCGGTTACCGTCTTCAGCTCGGCCTGAGGTTTTCTACTGTTCTCTTCTTGGAGAACTGTTGCTATTCGCTCAGCCGCCCTTGAGCAGCTTTCAAGCTGGATTCCATTAGAAGAACTTTTTCATCTTGACTGGCAAGTTCTTGCGCTGAAAGATAAAACAAGAACACTGCTTTAAACACACACACACACACACACACACACACACACACTAGCTAATGTTTTGTTTTACTTTTTAATGTTTAAATTTAATTCAATATAATTTTGAACGAGATTTAAACATTTCCTTGTCAAAATTCAAGCTCTTAAAGTCAATTTTTAGAGTGTTACTTAGAGTACTTAAGGAAACAAAGGTATGTATTGAGGACTAGAGATGAATGTCTGAATCTCAGACTCAAAGTTATTTAGTTTATAAAGTTACATAGATTATTCAGACAACAAATTATTGAGAGTAATAATTTCATTACTATGTGTCATAGAAAACTATTACTGATATATATAAATATTATTCTCTAATTATCATAGATTTGAAGCATAAATATATCCATACAGACAAAAGCTTATATGTTTATATCAAAAATGACCTTTTATTTCTACTGTTTTATTTTCACTGTTTACAAAATATATGTACTTTTTAAGGTCATCCAATAGATGGCGCTCTCTCATTGAACCAAGCAAACAGGCTGCAGGCTTCAAGCTCTCAAAAAATAAGTGATTTAAGACAAAGACATTTTTCCTTTGTTCTTTGTTGACCATGTTCCCAGAGATATATATCTTTACATTTTGTTCAAATATTTTTTCTTTATAAACGTGTTTATCTGATTGCATTTTTATCTCCTCACTTAACATCATCAAATATAAATGATATCAGGCATTATAGACTTTTTAATATTATATATTTAAGTATATACTTACATATTAAGTTGTTTGATACGTATCTGGATCTATCTTGAATTAAATTTAGATATCTAATACTTTTCATTAAGCAGAATGATATTTCATGAAAATCAATAATTTCAATTTTGCAACCCCAAATGAAAAGAATGAGAACTAATTTTTAACATCTACAAATCAACAGAAATAACAGTAAATGCCAGCTTAATTTTTATAAAAGGAATATTGTCTCCTTTAGTAATTTTTATATTGTGTTCATGTTCAAAGAATAGTATTTATCTTAAGAAACAATAAAGTTGTGAACAAAGATATTATAGTCTCACATCAGAGGGATCTTTTACAAGCAACCTCATAAAAAAGCTACTACATATAAATATTCTGCATTTATCATTCATCTTTGATGTTAAATGATGGCTCTGAAAATGTAGTTCTAAAAATATGTGGCTGTCAGTTTCTCATTTATAGACTGAGCTACAGAAAGCTTATATTTCACTAGATATGTACATGCATGTTTGCATTATTTTCTCGCAAGAGTGCAGAATGGCCAGTTTTGTTCCAGAAGAAATTACAGCTTCTAACATTTTTATAGCTTAAACCTGCTATACATTAACAGTTTAAATTTGTGCCTAAGGACAGCGCAGAGCTAACGCAAACAACTAAATATTTAACAGGAAAGAATGCATCACCCGGAGCTCATCTTTATTAATTTCCAAATACATCAAAATCTCTCTTGGACAAATGAGTTAAATGTTTAATAATTTTAGCACATACTAAATTATAAAAGAGGAAATCAAACAAAAATCCTGTAGCAGGTGCTTTCTCAAAATTAAGGCAACAAAAATAGATTCTTCATGCTAAAAGCGTAGCTTTTCAATAACATCTTCTCTGCTCTTGACCAATGAGAAACTGCAGCTAAAAAAAAAAAAATCAGTATTTTTGTGGGGATGTGTTTCTAATATTGTCTACACAGTTGTATATATAGTTTAAATGCAATAGTCTATTTTATACCTTTACTTTTCTATAATCCAAATTTCTGTTGAAAACAACAAAACAAAATAAACAAACAAAAAATTACACCATAACTTTTTAAGTGAAATATGCAAATATATGTACCAGATAGGATTTAAGTTAAAAGGACTTGGCTTTATCATGCCATGTACAAATCAGTGACTATTTCAGGGGGTCTGGTGTTTGAAGACACTTTGTACATACAGACTGACTTAAAGTTACGGAACCCAATTTGGTACACATATATATTTTTTGAATGTGTTTTATCAATTATGTATGACGTGACCTTTTCAATGAAGTTTGCTACTTCAAAGAAACTAAGATTTATGTGTACGAGTTCTCCTAAGAGTCTACTGTAAGTCTTTATGTGCTGGTTAAAAAGGGGTAAATTATTTTAAGTTTACCTATGCCTCGGATTTGAGCCTGAGTTGATCCCAAGCCAGAGGCACTCACAGCTGCATGCTTTATTTACAATCCCTTTGTCAGTCTTACAACTGCCCCAGGCTATAACATAGTGTACCTAATGTTCAAACTGGCAGGTAATCTTATGTCAAACATACTTCTTTGATTTAAAGTGATCAATAGATTCTTGTAAAGAGGTAATTTCTCTGATGTTTCCACCTTGCCTTTCTTACAGGTGATTCACACAAAAGCCTGCTTATATGATGTACGAACAATAAACAGAAAGCTATAATCATGTTTTTTTCAGATGTTTCCGGTGCACAACGATTTTGGATCGATACACTGTGTAATACAATTATCTGCAATGATCTGGTTGTATTGAAAAAGAATTTACAGGAGACCTCTAGGGGGTTTTATCAAGAAGCATGTATCTGGCAACACTGTGAACAGAGGAAGGAAAAATTAAGGATTGACAAAGGCCTCCTATTGTACTCTGAATAATTATATTAATATTTTAGTTCAAAGAGTTATATACCACAACAATGAATCAAACAATAGCTCAACTGTAATAATGATAAAGTTCATTAATATTTATGTAATGAACCCTTATCAAATACAGATGCACAACAGATTACAGACAGTATCTTATGAATTTTTTTCCTATAGCATAAATTGTAGCCCAATATTTCAAAGTATGTAGATGTCTTGTAACTATTCTGTTACTTAAATGGTTAAATTATAGACTAGTTTCTAATTTAAATTTGTAAACAGCACCTTCTTTGTAAATGAAGATTTGAAACACCCAGGTATGATTTGATAGGAATTCTGTCATTGAGACACTAGATGCATTTTCTGTGAAGATTTCAGTGCTTGAAAACAACTCAGTTTTGTTTTTATGGTATTTCCCAAAGATGCTGACTCTTGGTACTGCTTGAAAAGATCTACATTTTCTATTTTGAGCTTCTAATCATATATCTCAAATGTGAATTTCTCTTTAATTGGGCTAACTCATTCACACTTGTACTTAGCTCACAATGTAGGATGCACTGTTTCTGGTCCAGAGTCCTGCTCCATGAAGATCTCCCAGTCCTCATTTAACAGGCTCCTTTTTTCCAGATGTTTCCTCCATAGATGCATTAGCCACTTGCTTTCAGACTCGTGGCCACAATGGCGAGCTGTTTCTCCTCAACCTTTGATTTGATTGCTCTGTGTGCCTACAGGAGTCCAGCGTCTGACTTTCTTAGCAAGTCGTATCTTTTGCATACTGCCTGTGAAGACAGAGAATTCCAATAGTGTCTTTCATGATGAACTTTTTATACTGCATCCTGCTATTTTGAGCTATAGGATACAGGGGATTATACAGCCCCTCATTAGCAACTGGGTCAAGTATCCACATCTCTTCTAAGATCAAAACCTAAGGGTCTCTCATAAAAAAAAAAATAGTCAGTTGGAGAAAAGATTCACCATTAGCTCCAATACAGTATTAATCAATACATAAAAGTTCAAAGGCAAATAAAATATTTCCCATAATTCTTAGAGAATGAAAAGGGAGACTGTTTGGATCAAAATGAATCCTTTCTCTTTAAAATATAAAAAGAATTTAATGAATACAAAAGGTGTATTTAATCTCTTTGAATTAACACCCATGTAGCTCTTTCATTTAGCTCCAAAGAAACTACATTAATGTGACACATGAGGAAATTCCTCCACCATAAAGATAATTAGGACACCCTCCTAATGACTTCTCCACACTCTTAAACTCATTAGCTTTATGAGAATACATTGTTTGCCATTTTCTTTTTCAGCTTTATTATCTTTTTAGAACACGGTAGCTCTGCTACGAATTTGAGCAAAGAAATATATGGAATATAATCAAAAATCAAAATGATAAACAAATGTGACCTGTTAATGGAAATTTCACTATACTCTGCTGGTTCTGCTTTCATGTCCATCGATATGGTACTCCTGACTTTTTTTTATTGGCTCTCTGCCACACCTTGACTCTCTATCAGGCTTCATCAGGCTTCCTTTAATCTGAATATTTAGTGTTCTTTCATGTCTTAATTACAGCAAATTGCAGCACAGTTGGCACCATTTCTTGAAATTAATCCCAGAGTACTTTGTTTCTGTCAAGCAGTCAAAGCCTTAGAGAATAATAGTAAATGTTATTGCAGATCTAAATTTAAATGACTGTCTATGTATTTAACTTAAGCCTTTAATTATTCCTGCCGAACTGTTTTTGGTTCAAATGTTAAACATTATTCATTGAGAACATAAAATTACTTTAGACAGCCTAAAACCCACAGATATGTGTGCCTATAATTTTAACACAACAATTATTTACATTAACCTATTCTCAGGTGTACAAATGATTGCAAATGGCATGCAATGAAATACCTTTGTGTGAATGTGTATCACTCCAAGTATTATTTTTACAGGGATTATAATTATTACTTCTCAATTCCAACTTTTCTTTAAGGAATATCAAATATATCCTGGATTCCGTGATGCTTCCCTTTGAATAGAGATAAGAAAGGATTTCAAATGTTCTTACAAACATAACATTATTATTTATTATATGTGATTTTGTCATCAAAACTCAACTGTCCAAAACTCTCAGTAGCTAGCTCATTTACCCCCATATCTGAAGCATAAAAAAGAAGAAAAGAAGAAAACTTTCATATTCAAAAATAGGGCTGTACTTGTATAACAAAAAAATAAGTGTTTAAAAGTCTAATCTAGAATTTATTACAACTGTTTTACAAATGCATGTTTAAGTTCAGACTAGAAAGCTCATAAGGCATGGATTACAGACTGTAAAATACATTTCAACTAATTACATTTCATGCTTATGCTTACTGTCTTAATAACTTATTTTCAAACTTTTAAAAATATGTATGAGTAGAAGGAAACCACATAGCCAGAATCTGTATATCATGTCTGCCCTATGAGCTTTTCCCTAGGATATAAGCTCTCTGCTGGCAAGAGATGTGGTCTAGTTTTCTGTCTATATTCACAGTATCAAGTATAGACTGCATATAGTCTCCTCTGGACAGGTGGATTAAATTGAACAGATGTTAACTTTTCCGATGTTAGGCATCATTTCTCTCAATAAGAAAAATAAACTCTTGCCTCTGAAATAAAAGTAAATATGTGAGGGTTTATGCTTATAACATTGCCAGATTTACCCCAGGACATACTTAGGTATGATTTGATAAATAATGATAGTTTTAGTAAGCTTTGAATCTATAAATAGAGGTGAATGGCATTTATTCTAGCAACACATATATTTTAGATTTTTGAGATACATGACACAAGAAAAGTAGATTCAGAAAAGTTAAATATTTCTTCATAACTTGGAAATCAGTGTATCTCATGATGAAATTCTGTTTTCTTTTATTATCAATAGCAATGTAATTCCTAAAGGAATATCTTCTCTTTTCTCAGTCTCAAGCTCGTCTCCTGGCAACTGCAAAGCACCTTTCAAGCTGCCTTCTCAGCCTTCCTTAGAGAACAAGTTCCTCTTTGCTGTTTTGTTGGGTAGCACTGATACCCAAGACCAGTGCCCACTATAGGTCTTTTTTAGCTTTTCAAATTACAAGAAGAGCTTTATCCCCAACATATAGACCTTTTCTTGTTTTTTTCTGATTCACCTGCTGCTCACTGTCCATTCTCTTCACATTTGTACTCTTTTACTGATGTATATAAATATATTAAAAATGAATTTTATCACAATTTCAACTTACATGATGGTGGTAACATTATATATAGTCAACATAAGTCAGCTTTAAAGATCACAATGCTTACAAGGTATTTTTTAAGGAAGACTATTTTCAAGATTTAAATTTGTGATTTGAAATTTCTACTAACTGCAAAGCAAGTCTGTTTTTTAAAATAATTCAAATTCTGAACAATAGAATGTAAAGGCCCTCTTCTCCCTAGTATATGTGTTTTATTTTCATCTGGACAAGGAAATTGAGTATAGTGGGAGGTTTCCTCAGAACTAAAACACAATGACTATCAATATATGGACAATAATGTTGCTTATAAATGTTTAGTTAGGCTATATCACCATGAACTTGTTGGATAGGAGATAAGAAGTAAAAATGTGCACAATTATAGACAACAAGAAAAACAGACAGGAAAAATTAGGAAAACTATATGGTGTCCAGTCAACATTGGGTATTCAGTAAAACCATTCACCCCATAGCCCACAAGGCAGGAAAAAATTCAGCCCACATTAAAAGATTCTGAATTATGTAAGCCTCTGAGCTGAATTATGTAAACCAATAATGATTATAGTTAAAATCAGGAGATAGTAGACACCGAGTAGTGTACAAGTATCATAAGAAAGGGATATTGTCTCTATAGTTTCCTTTACTAAGCTTTTTGGTCTACTTAAACTGTAAAATATAAGAAAGTTAAACTTCTAACCAGTCCTTATAAGCAGAAGCTTATCAGATCATGTATAATAATTTGTTTTGTTTTTTTATACTATTTTATTTCATATAATATACTGAATTTAGTAATAATTCCATTGACAATAAGGACTATTTTGCTGTTTGTTGTGGTTTGGGTTGGTGCTAGTTTTATATTCTGTAGCCCTATCTCTGTTCCTGATGTATGAGTTTTCATAAATATAAGACAGAGTATGTACTGAAGTAATAATAACAACAAAGTCAATACAGTAAATATACACTGGGTTGTTGAATACAGTGGACAATATCCATAGAAAATCTAATTTATGAAATATGATAGAGACTAATCTTGATTTTTAAATTTGTATTTAATGTGTATAAGTGTTTTGTCTATATGTATATTTATCATGCATACCCCTGATGCCTGTGGAGGTCAGAAGAGCACATTGAATACTCTGAGACTAGAGGAACAAATGGTTTTGAGCCTTCCTGTAGGCACTGGGTAACAAACCAGGGTCCTCCATAACAGCAACAGTTGCTCTTAACAGTTGAGCCATCCCTCCAGCTCCTGAAAATTTGGAGATTTAGTAATAAAGGGATAGAATAATTATAGTTTCGAATAGTTGGAAAATGTATGAGTAATCAGATTCTGGCAGTTTTGATAATAGCACTCCTCAATAAAACAAAATAAACTTGGCACAAATAAAGGGCTGTGTTAACTTTGAAGAAGAAACAGAAAGACTGATTATCTATATTATCTTACACAAGGCCTTTAATCCAAATGTGAAAAGAAATATTGTCATTTAAACATGGAAACAGGATAGTCTTGGTTTGCTTATTTTGTAAATTCTACTTTTCTGCATTTGTGCTGTGTGACTGGCAGCAAAGGGATACTAATCATCACTGGCGTTTTCATGGTATTTCAGAGGCATCAAAGCTATTTGCTATAGTAGCCAAGATAGAATCCATGAAGAAAATCTCACTCATCATCATAGTGACCAAAAACTCAAAGCAGATTTGACATGTGAACTGAAGTTGTCATCAAAGCTTTACCATTTAATGATTAATTTATCAATTAAATATTATGGCTTGGGGGCCACTGAGATGCACCTACACACACACACACACACACATCTCAAATATATGAATAGTAAAAACTACTTATCCTTCATTAGCTTTAGTAAGTTTGCTTGTTAAATGGACTGCAATGTTACTTAACAGAGATGCTCTAGGACACTTAATACTGATAGAACTAACTCCTTTGCCTAAGCAATCAAGTGAAAAGTTACAAATTATAAAAATCATAAATACAAAATGTTCTTAATTACTCTTTTAAAATCCTATTTTCTCTCTGAAAAGCATCTTTTTTTATAGTGCTATACTGATTTATTTTTAAAAGCAGTCTTATAAGATTACGTTTAATGCTACCTTCTTAAAGCTTGTTTTATTCTGGGGTGCAAATGTGCATCTTTAGGCTATATACTCAATAGTATTGTTGGTTACTTGGGGAGATTGATTCCCAATTTTCTGAGAAACAGCCAAACTGCGTTCCAGAGTGGCTGAACAAGCTGACACTCCCACCAACAATGGAGAAGTGTTCCCCTTGTTCTGCAACCTCTCTATCACAGGCTGTCATTTGTGCCTTTAATCTTAGCCATTTTGACAGGTGTAAGGTGGTATCTCAAAACATTAACTCAATTATGTTCATAGCAGCATTATTCATAATACCAAGAACCTGGACACAACCTAGATGCCCATCAACTGAAGAATGGATTAACAAACTGTGGTACGAGTACTACTCAGCAGGAAAAAAATAATATCCTAAAATTTGCAGGCGAATGAATGGATTTGGAGAATATCCTCCTGAGCAAGATATCACAAACCCAGAAAAAGAAGTAGGAGATGTATTCACTTATTAGTGGACTTTAAACAAAAAGCAACGCATTCCCAAGCTGCAAACCACAACCACTGAACAGCTTGGGATCTGAAGCACATTGGACTGAAACCTTGGAGCCCATTCCCTCCAGAGGAACACCTGACCCAGTCTTGATGTTGGGGTGAGGAAATCTTCAGGGAGTAGATGCTGAACTAAATCACCTTGGGACCTTGGGACCTCCTGTCCTTGCTGGGGAGGAGATAGGAGAGAGTGACTGGAGGCATGGGAGGGGTAAGAAGTTTGAACAAGGGGATACTTGGGTAAAAAAATGAGACTTTATTCAAAAATAAATAAAAAATCCAAAAAAAGAAGCATATTGCAAGCAACATTTTAAAACAGCTAGTTTTATTCTGGAAGTCATAACAATATCATAACTGGAGTCTTTTATTACATCATTGTTCGGTTTAGAAAACGCAGAATCTGTGTCAGAAAACTTAGATACTGATGCAGCTCATGAGTCATCCTTTCCAGTTTATCTTGTGCAATGTTTTGATGTTTCATCTACTGGCTGGAGAAATGAGATGCCTTCTTTATAAAGAGGACATAAGAACATAGCTCTTTATCTTCATGACCTACCTTTTAATACTAACATTCTAATTTAGAAAAGCTGAAAATATTAAGTCCATTCTTCACTCTAATTTCTTAGTGATGATAAAACAAATTTAGGAAAACCTATTGACATTCAACAATCTGCTATTTTTATTATATCAAGAAATAAATCTAGGTTATTTATTAATACATTATAATTTTATAATTTTTACCTAAAGTCATTTTCATAGGAAAATGTTTATAAACATATTTTTATTCATGGATATAATGTATTTTGACCTTATTCAGCCCCTACATCCTCCTCTTTCCTTCTTTTCCAAAATCTACTAAGTTCCCAATCTTCCCTAAGGGTTGTCTCACTTCTTTAATCTTAGATACACAAATGGATAACAAACACACACACACACACACACACACACACACACACACACACACACAATTGTTGCTCGAATCCTACTTGATCTTGTAATAAAAACCTATAGCCCAATACTGGGGAAAAGCTGAAATTTTTCCGGAACACAACCTTGCTACTTCTCACCTAGCCAACTCCTCAGGAATATATAGAGTGAATACCTCTGAGTCCTCAGCTGAAAGGTAAGGGGGTTGTAGTCCAAAGGCTGAACTCCTGCCTACTCTGGCCTTACCTTTCTCCACCCAGCTATTACATTTCCTGATTCAATTTTCTTAGTGCTAGAATTAAAGATTTGTATTTTTCTCAAATACTGGTATGAGAGGCATGGGATTGCACGTTTGGGATTAAAGGTGTATCCTAGCACCTTCTCGCTCTGTTTGGCATTGAACTCACAGAAAACCAGAGAGCCATCATTGTCCCTGCCTCGAAAGTGCTAAGATAAAAGTTGTGGCTCATCATTCTCTGACTTTCATAGCTAAATCTGTGGGTGGCTCTGTCCTCTAATTTTTTAGGCAAACTTTATTAGATACACAATATATCACCACAATCCAAGATCAAAAAGATAAATGAATTATATTTTTCTTTCAAAGTTTCACTTAATTTGCATGATCAGATTGTCTTTTAAAAACACCTAATTATAGCCAAATAAAAATTCATTACATATGCACACTATATTTTCTCTATTAATTTGTTTTCTGTTGCTGTGATAAACACCATGACCAAAAGCAACTTGGAGAGCAAAGGTTTATTTCATCTTCTACTTTTCAGCTCATCATCAAGGGAAGCCAATACAGAAATTGAAGCAGAGTTGAATGATGAGTTCAATTGCTGAGGTAGAGTACATGGAGCAACATTTACTACCTATATATATCACAGGACAATGTCCACAAGGGGTTGCACTGCCCAAGGTGGGCCATATTCTCTCACATCAGTCATTAATCAAGATCTGAGGCACACCAGGGTAAGAGACTCACAATTAAAGAATGTTTCTTATTAAACTGGCAAGTAAATATGTCTGTGAGGTGTTTTGTTAACCTTCAATTGATGTGGTTGGGCTCAAACACCAGTGGTTGACACTATATAAGCAGATAGGCCTGGGATATGTAAATCAGTAGCTGAACAACCATATGACAGCAAGCCAGAAAGGTCCATGGTCCCTTAAGTTGCACATCTTACTTTCTGTTTCTGTCATTGATTTCTTGCCTGGTATCCCTTGTTGCTAACTGTAACCTGTAACCTGTAAGGTAAAATAAATCTTTCTCTCTTCACATTGCTTTAGGTCATGGTCTTTAATGAACAACAACAAATAAGCCAATTTGGAATTAGTCACTTGTGCATACTGCATTTAAAAAACCCAGATGAGTATGTTTCTCTGTTGGACATTGATTTGCCATATTTCTGTTTATATGAAGGCTATTTTATCTATGACACACAATATATCTTTTTTCAGTTGTTTGAGAAACCTCCATAGCGATTACCAGAGTAACAAGTCCAATTTACATCCTTAATAGCAGTGTGTAAATATTGTTTTATTCTTACATCATCACCAGCATTTGTTTTAATGTTTGTTCTTCTGACTGGGATGAAATAGATTTTCATTTGTAGTTTTAATTTACTTTTCCTATATGGTAAAATGTGTTTAATAGGTTTATTTCCCTACTTTAATCCATTTTTGGATATCATTTATTGATTGATTTTGTTGATGATGAGATAATTATTCTACTTGTCAATCCTTTGTTAAATGCATAGCTAAGATTTGTGAAAAGTCTCCTGTTCTCTGGGTTGTCTTTTCACTTGCTGCTTACTTTGACATGCAGAAGCTTTGTAATTTCATGCAACCTTATCTGTCTTGTCTTTGCTATATTTCCTGATCTACTGGTGTGCTTTTCAGAATTTTTTTGCTCATACCTATGTCTTAAAGTGTTTTCATCTAACAATTTCAGAGTTTCATATCTTACAGTAAGACCTTTGATCCATTCTGAATTGATTTTTTTGTGCAGGGTGAAAGATACAGACCAAGTTTCATTTTTCCTCATGAGAATATCCAGGTTTCCGAGCACAATTTCTAGAAGAGTGCCTTTTCCCCAACATATTTTTTGGTGTCTTCATTAACCATCAGGAGGGTCAAAACTACATGAGTATTTTTTTGCATCCTCTATTTTATTCCATTGATTTTCATATATTTTCCAGTAATGCACTGCTTATATTTCCTTGGCTGTGCATCATAAATTGAGGTTTCTAACATCTTAAGCAATGTTCTTACTGTTCAAGATGGTGAATCTTTTGTGATTCTATGTGAATTTTTAGCCTTTAAATGTTTCTTTTTTCTGTAAAGGATTTTATTATAATTTTGATGTATATTTCATTGAATCTCCACATTCTTTTTGGAAGTGTGAATATAGCCATACTATTATTTTGCTCATTAATGAGCACTGTAGGTCTTTCCGTATCCCAGTGTCCTCTTGAACCTTTTTCTTAAGTATTTTAAAGTTTCCTTGAATTAGTCTTTCACTTATTTTTAATAAGAAATATTCTTAGGAATTTATAAAGATATTGCAAGCAGAGTCATTTCTTTAGCTTATACTCTATATGTCTATTATTTTTCTGTTGTGGAGTTATTGATTTTTGTGTATTAACATTGTGTATTTTTACAGTATCCATCACATCTAGAAGGTTTGTGAGAGGGGCTTTGAGACTCTTGTGGTTAGGTTCTTATCTAACTAGCACATTTGTATACTTTTTGTGTTTTATCTTTCTACTCTTATAATCAGAACTTTAAATACTATATTTAATAAGAGCATTGGTAACTAGCATACTTGTTTCGTTTCATTCCTAATTTTAGTTAAATACTTTCAGACTTTTGTCATTTAATATATTATCACTTACAGGATTATCAAATGTAACATTCATTATGTTGAGGAATACTCTTTCTATTCATATAAGTATGCATCACTTTAATATTACTAAACCTATTAAGATATACTATAGGTGGTTGTAGTCATTTAAATTGGACTCCACTGTCCATCTTCATCTCTGTTTGGATTTCTCACATGCCTCTAAGTTGTCTTGCCATAGGACAAAGTAGATTCATTATTAACAAATGGTAATGAAACATATTCACAATGTACAGAATGACATCCCACATCACTTCCCCTTTTCTGTCAAATGAAAAAGGAATGATGAAGAATTCTAAAATTTTGACAATTTCTTTCCTAAAATTAAATGGTGATTATATTTTGTCTGTCTTTTGTTATAATATATTTATTGATTTAACTATGGTAAACCATCTTTGTTTTCCTTAAAAAAAACAAGTTTCATTTTTTGGCCATGTTGGCCATGATCAACAATCTTTTAATATGTTGTTTAGTTGATTTTCTTCTAATGTCAGTTTGATTTCTTGTATCAGGGAATCTTCTCCTGTCTTTGATTTAATTATTTTTACTATTACTTTATTGAATATATTTTGAATATATATTAAGTATATATTGAATATAATTTGGCATGTTTTTCTTTAGCAAGTTTTCTATGCTAATGATTCATATATTTGATAATTAAACGGTGTCTCATATCTTGCTGGTATATTTTTTACTATTAGTGCCCAAATGGTGTAATTTATTTATTATTTATCAAACATTGTAATATTGTATTCTAATTCTTTTAATCTGTTTGTCAAGCTTTTTTCCCTTACACGTTTTATTTTTTGATCTTTTATCTTATTTTCTAAAATTTTAATATTATTTTTCAATAACTTACCTCTTTGTTAAATTCATTTTTAAATGTTGTACTGACTTCCTGATTTTCTTATTTATTTAAACTCTATTTGAATTCATTCATAAATTTTACTATGCATTAATATGGATGTATGCATTTATGTGTAATCTTTGATTTTATTGGAAAATCTTACAATCATTCTTTTGACTGTGATGCCATCTAAATAGCTATCATTGGAGCTCTCACTACTGCAGAATTAATACAATTTTTGAAAAATTTCTATTACCTTGATATTTCTTATGTCTTGTTTTTGCTTTGGAAATTGTAGCTATAGGATAGGTTACATAACAAGATGTTTATTATCTATGCTCTTTATGGCAAACTGTGGTGTATTAAGTTTGAACTGTTCCTTCTGTACTAGACTGGTGAAGTGTGTCTCTGTATTGAAATACTCAGTTCACATGCTTTTTCCTCTCTCCAGTAATAATTCATAAATAAATGCAACCATAGCTAAACAACTATAGCCCTGCTACAAAAATAAAAGAAATAATAGCAATCATAAGTTCTCTTCTAGGGTTCATGAATTCTAACTGCATTCTAAATACTCCTTCCTATACAAATAGATAAGTATAATTCTCATTTCTCACCAAAGGATCTTTAAATATATATATATATATATATATATATATATATATATATATATATACACACACACACACAAAGACCACTATAGAAATTCACAGATGTTCAAAATAAAGAGAACAACTGTCTATTTTCAACTAATACATCTACAGAACCTACAGAACAACCTCATACCTAAGAATCAGGGAATGTAATATAAAAGAAGGCAGAAAAAGTAGAAGAGTCAAAGGACCAGGACAGGACATCTGCTGTGAGACAGTGTTTTGTACTCATGACAAAGAAATTGTATTTAGGAATACTAATTTATGTGCAATGATGAGAATGAGAATGACTTTTGTAAACATGTGTATGTGAATACTTAGTAGATCTGTTTCAGAAAATATTAGAGGATATGACACTGGCTTTGAAGTTTCAAAAATTCCACACCATTGCCCATTAGCTCTTTCTGTCTCATGCTTGTGAATTAAGTTTTAACCTCTGCTCACCACCATCCTTGCCTGCCTGACTGCTTTCTTCCTCTCTGACATATGGCTGTAAACATTAACTCTCTTAAACTATAAGGTCTCAAAAAACTCCTTTTATGATAAGTTTATTCATAGTGTCATTTACAGTAATATAACAGTAACTAAGCTCTATGCCATTGTGATTGGAGCAATTCTGCAAGAATTCCCTGCTAAAAGAATAGCTACCAACAGTTAAAGGCTGCTGTGAGATGAAGATTCAGTGTTCTCTAAGAATGTGTCTCCTGATAGGCTGGGAAGGATTTGAATAATAGAAAAGGACAGGAAAGATAATGTAATTACAGTACTCATATATGGAATTTTCAAAAAGTAATTCAAAAATATGCTCATTATTATCTTTGGGAAAAAATAGTTTTATGTTTACTGAGATATTAATTACTAAATGTAAGAATGGGAAAATATTGAGAGCAAGAGTAGCACTTACTATAAGAGCTTCAGGGAGAAATATAAAAGAGAAGTAAACAGAATAAAATCCAGTACTGATTGTGGAAGAAGAAAATGAAGATCTAGCCAGTAGCATAATCAAAAGCAGAAGACATAAAAAAGGAAGCAAATATGGGATTGGAAAAAAACCTGGTGTTAAAGAAACCTCCAAGAACTCACAGGATGCCCCTGCCTAGGTCTCCAACCAATAGTGAAGGTGTTGCCTAAACAGGACTTCCCCACCCCTGTAATCAAATGAATAAGGTTACCCTAAGTGCCATCACAGAATTTACATCCAACAATGAATAGAGAGAGAGGCAGGGATACATGGCTAAGCACTGGGTTGAGTCCCTCGTCTAGCTGATAACAGGAAAGGGGACTCTAAATAGGCAAAGGGATAGGGACTATGAGGAAAATTCTCACAGTGATGGCTGGCTGGAGCTCTGGGGAGCTCACTGAATCAAGAACAGCCATCTGGGAACCATCTGGAGAAGGAACTAAGCCCTCCAAGAACAGGCAACTGTCCACTGGCATGGACAATATGTGGAGCCTCAAGGGGAGGGGCCAGACTGTGTTTCTGTGCATGGACTGGCACTTCAGAGCCCATTCCCTCCAGGGGAACACCTAACCCAGTCTTGACATTAGGATGAGGAAATCGGACTTGCCTGGAGTGGATGCTGAGCTAATCCACCTTGGGATCCCTTGATCTTTCTGGGGAAAGAAATAGGGGATGGGGAGGAGGGAGGCTGAAGACTGACCAGGAGGGATAGGGAGGGGGAAGGATAAAAAGTGAGGCTTTATTCTATAAAAATAAAAATTTAAATTTAAAAAGGAAAAAAGTAATATGTATATATATATATATATTTTCAAATTTTGTCATGATATTAATGGTTATTTTAGAGTACTGATTATAGCAAAATGCTTCATCTACCTTCCTGTACATGATTTTGATTTTGAGTTTGAGTTTCTATGTAGTAACTAGGAATTAACATTTTGTACTCTGAATATACATAATAAATTATAGTCCTTTATTGTCTTTGAAAAAAATGCACTATTTCATCCTACAATAGCCACAGCAAGCAGAAGACTGAGGCAGAGTCTTCCACCTTAGACTATCATGTGTTATATCTACACAAGAAAAGCAAAATAAGATGAAGATAGTTCACAACATTGAGATCAGTTTTTAAATAAGGGAAATACAAGGAGACCTGAGTAGGGGTACAGGCTGTCTTTTGATGTCTGTCGTGTGGGCAGGAATCTGGTTTATCTCTACAGTTTCCTGTGTATAAGCACAGGTATTGATTATCCCTATTCAGTTTCTCATATCGCTGTAGAGTCTTGTACAGGCAAAAGTCAGTCTGCTTCTGCAATATCTTGTTTTATGCTGCTATTTTTAAATAGAATCTCTGTGATAGTTTATTTCTTGTGTTGAATTTTTATATTGTTTGATCCACAACTAGAAGGTTTGATGCATGGAAGAAGAATTTAGTATTATAATTCCCTTGTTCTTTCAGAGATGTGTAGTAGTAGAAAAATTAAATTGTTCTCCAGAAAAATGAACCAACAAGGTTATCCAGAAAGTAGGAGACACTCCAACATTTCCAGGAACCAATTTTTCTTATATCACAAACATTAAGTATATCTATCAGTCTTCATTAGGATTCATCATATTTAATCATGCTATACATAGAAAAAATTAATTGGAGAAACACAATATTATTCTTATTGCAGGTGTTTCTTATGCCAAACACAGATGTTCAGCAGCTCTAATACGTGCACAGACAAAGTCCAAACTTTAACCTACAGGACAAAATTTCTGTCTATAATGACCTCAACAGCTTTCTTTTCCCCAATAGACACTAATAAAGAAAGGTTAGTTTTCTTTCAATTATTATAACTGTTTCTTCAATCCTACTTTCTTCCATGTCAAATTTAACCTTTCATTTTTTATACTCACATACACTTTCTTAGAAAATCATCTTCGTCAAATTCACCAGATGATATGTCTCCATGGATGTACAGAATCATAAAATGTATATAATATTATAAGATTTGTGACAATACAAATAAGTACATGCCATTCTGATTCCAAATTATTATTACTTCTTGGCCCCTTTTTTACCATGTGATTTCCTCTTGCACACTCTCCCATCAAAAGGATTTAGGGACCAAAACTAGTAGCATGCTATACACTAAATAAGTCTCTTTTTAAAAAGTGCTCAGTCTCATCTATTTTATTTTAGCAATATACGACATATCCATTAACTACATGCTCAAAATAAGTTATATGTTTATACTAAGTATACATATTTATGTACATGCCTATTAACTTTCTATTTATTTAGGTATATAAATTTACATATATTATATCTATACAGGTAGATATACATACCCATCTCTTCATTTGCATATCTATGTCCATCTATGCAACATTTAAAGTCACACTCATCGGCGTTCTTGATAGCCTATTTATGTTATCTATACAGAATGTTCTAATTGTGGGATGTTCATAATCTTTTCTTTTATGTAGTGACAGGTAAAGATCTTGCACTCCTGCAAACATAATATATAAAGCTGTTGGTTGTGCTTGTTGATAATAAAAATGAAAGTACATGGAATTTATTTTATGAGTAAATCTTTATTGAGAAACCAACTATACATAAAATGAATTATGCTTGGATCAACACTATGTTTATTCATTCTTTCATTACCACTCAGTCTATAATGATTCAAGACTAGTTAAAAATATATGAAACAGTGAGTTAATTCTCATTTAGAGAAGATTTCGGTAAGCAGCAGAAAAAGTTACCTCTATCATTGTCTACATTTCTCAAGTTTTAAAGTAAACTCACATATAATTATTTATATATAATAGAAATAAAATATATCTCAAATTAGTTGAATGAAGTAAAGTATTTATTTAGGACTGGAAGATTAGTCTTTAACCTACTTTATGAATTTTGGTTTTGTTGGTGATGCCATCATTTATAATAAAATTTTGTACTAGATCCAAGTCTTCTATGATGGCCACAGCTGTATGTTCTCTGAGCCTTCTCTGCTGTAGCAAATGACCTGCTGTTTTCCTTTGGGGTGGCTCAGATAGGCTCTTGCTAATACTTAAGAACTATCTCTCCAACTTGAGCCTTATCTCTCTAATGAATGTCTGCTCTCCAGCAGAGCTAAGAGCCCAGGGAGAACCAAACCTCTTGATCCTTACTTTATGGACATCTACTTACTGGATCTCAGGGTCAGAAGCTCTGTGATGTAGTCACTCTAGTGTTGTACTCTCTCCAGGAATCTAGGGTTCAAACAGCCCCTGCAGCCAATAACTACTATGGTGATAGTGGCCTCAAGCTGATTTGCCTGCTCCAGACCTCAGGTATAGGGACTCCTGTATGTCTGGACTTGCTACTTTGCTGATCTGAAGTCCCAGTGTCCCTTCGCCTCCCCACTGGCAGTCTACATTTAATTGGGTGTTTTTTTCAACACCTTGTCTCACACCTTATCTCTGCCCCTTTATGTTTGTCTGAGCAAGACCCAAAGAGAATTATCTTACTCCTAGTCCTTTCCTAAAGCACTAACTCTAATCTTGTGACTTCTTGCATTAGGAACAGTAGGTGTATGATACTGCAGTATTTCTTCTTCAATAAGGACAGGGACTTACTTTTATCAGTAAGGAAATCCGATGCTGCTGCCCACTGTCCTCAGAAAGGAATGTGACTAGTTTATCCTCAAAACTTGCTTCAGGCTTTATGAGAATAGAACTTTAAAATTTAAATTAAAAAAAAAAAATGGTTGCATAATAGGGCCACAATAAGAGAGACAGACAATACAGCATAATGACTATGAAAAGAGGAAGGAAAAAGTCAACAAAAAGAAGAGAGAGCTAACCCTTGGGATGTGCTGGGTTTAGTGTATCCCATTCTGGGTTTCATCACTAACTGAATCCTCATTTTAGAAGCTTAATTCTTTACTTTGAAAAATAGTATATATATGAATAATATTAATATTTCCTTTGAGTTTTTTGCTTCAATTTATTTTTAATTTTATAATCACTTATGTCAATTTGCTGGGTTTAGTGTACCCCATTCTGGGTTTCATCACTAACTGAATCCTCATTTTAGAAGTTTAATTCTTTACTTTGAAAAATAGTACATATATGAATAATATTAATATTTCCTTTGAGTTTTTTGCTTCAATTTATTTTTAATTTTATAATCACTGATGTCAATTATATCATTTGATATAATGATTTATTAATCAAGTTAGTTGGTTTTAATGCAGAATTGCCAATCTATATGTTGCTTCCCAAAGTAGCCACTATATTATTAAATAATTAAGGCTAAATCTAAGTACTCAGTGTACCCCAGACTATTGCCTCTGCTGTAAAAATCACATTCTCTCTTTTGATCTGAACATATAACAATAAGAGCCTGACTTTTAAGAGAAAGAGATGGTGGGACCATTGACAATGGAAAGTCTTGGAACCCAGGGATCAGAGTGCTTGAGAGCCTGTCATTCATCATGAAGCTATTGACCACTGACTAGCAGTAATGCAAGATATCCAGAGGTTATCTGAATACTGGGCATTCAGAGCCATAAGAGGTCAAACATCTCACGCAGTAAAATGGCATTTAAAGACAAAATGTGTGTGTTAGGGTCAGACCAGCCCAAGTCAGAGACAGTGAAATAAGTATATTTGTGAAATAAGGCTCACGTTGTACCTATTAACAATCTTCAGGGTACTGTTTACTAGTAATTTACCCCACATTGATAAGCAAGGAAGACTGCATAACTTTCTGCTCATTCTGTGAGGGCCTATAGCATATAGTAATCTAAAACATTATCTGAGGTTCATGTTTTTGCTTCTTTCATAAAAAGATTATAAGCTTCATTTTTTCTGTTTCCTTAAAGGTGTTTAAATCGCTTTTGAATTATAGTAGTTCTCATATCTGCACTTTTAAATTTTGATTCTGCACTTGCTTAGAGTGTTGTCTGAGAATATTGAATAAAAATTTCAGAAACAAGAAATCCACATTTAAGTATTATGTTTTCCTGTGTACTATAATGAAATTCCATACTACCTCTAACTTTTCTAAGCAGGAAATAAACTGTCTCCATATCCAGCACAACTGCACACACATAGCCCACCTTCTGGGAACTTTGATATCTGTTGCTTATCAAAAGGACTATGATATCGTTGCAATTGATAATAAATTAACCTTTATAAATTTAGTTATGAATATGTGCCAGACTTGATTCTGATTCACCCCAGTATAGTTCAAAGGAAAAGGACCCCCCAGAAAACTATGTTGGAGGACAGCTCATCTATGAAGAGAGGGCAGGGAACCGTTACATCACAGGAAGATGGCCCAATGGATTCATGTGGAGGTATGTAATTGGTTGGGGCAAGGACATCAAGAGGTGCTTCATCTGCATACTTGAGAACAACAGGGAACAGGGAAGGAAATTTATGAGGTTATATCTAAAGAAGGAAGTCCAGCCTAGGTTGCTTTTGTGGTCAGATAAACAGCAACCAGTACTCAGAGCCTTGGAGAGGTATGTGTGTATCAATTGCTAGATACACTGCACATGTGCATCTGGGGAAGTTTATTTGCTGGGGTCTGTTGGTACCTGATCAAGGTAGGAAGACCAGATAAACTCCTGCCAAGAAAATCTGAGGTTTAAGATATACTTTAATTTGTTAGCTTGGCCAGTCCTGCAGGTATGTTCCACATTTTCATTATCCATTCATCAGCTGGTTCTCATCTCTGATTCTATTTTCCTCCTTTAGTAAATAAAGCAGCAACACACATGAATGAGCATGTATCCCTATAGTAGAGCATAAAATCATATAAGTACAGAATTTGTTTAGCTGACTGGATGTGACAGTTCTACTTTCAGATTTCTGAGAGATCTGGACACTGATTTACATGTGACATAAACCACTTATACTCCCAACAACAGTGAACAAGTGTCTCACCGTTTCTACACTGTAGTTTCTATCTTCTGTCACTTGATTTCTTGATGATAGCCAGTCTGAGAGTAGTGAGATTGGAACTCAAAGTAGCTTTGCATTCCCCTGATAGATAATTGTAATGATATATTTTATATTTAATAAATTCAGCTTGGAATGTCAGAAGACAGAGTCATCCTCCATCAAGCCATGAGGGTCAGAGACCGGTGACTCATGCCTTTAATTTCATCACTTGAGATGACAAAGTGGTGATCCATTCCTTTGATCCCATCATTTAGGAGACAGATCTTTCTGCATTTCTTTGAGTTCATGAACTAACAGCCAAATAGCAGTAGCTCACACCTTTAATCCTCACTCTAGCATTATGATGCAGAGATGAATCTAGAAATGAAACAACTGGGCAAGGGGGAAGATATTTAAGACAGAAGGAGCAGAGAGTCAGGCATTCTGTAGGAGCAACCAGCCAGGCAGTGGACTCTTGAAGATATCCTTTACTGTGTTCAGCCTGAGAAGTTAGCCAGGTGAGAATTTCTATGGTCTCTTTCTTCTCTCTGATATTTCAGTTTTCCCCCTAATATCTGGCTCTGGGTTTTCATAAAATTCATGCAATAGCTAACAATGCTAACTCTAAAATATATGTTTGTTTTGGTAATTCTGAGAAAAGAAGCCTCAATAAAAATAATTAGAGATGTCAAATTTCACTGTGGGTGTTTTTAAAAGGGAATGTCTTGATTAATAATTGATATGGAGGCCCTGACACACTGTGGACACTATCATATCTAGTAGGCAGTCCTGGCCAGTCTAAGGAAGCTAGCTGAGCATAAGTCAGAGAGAGCAATTCTGCAATCAGTTATCTTCCATGGCTTTACCTCCACTCTCCTGCCCTGACTTGTTGGGTCCTCTAATGGACCCAAATTTGTAAATGAAGTAAACTCTTTCCTCTTCAAATTGCAATTAGACCGAGTGTTTTAAAATAACAAATAAAAGAAAAAGAATGACAGTGTTTATTAGGAATTTGTGCATTTTATTTTAAAAAGTCTCTGTTCAATTTATTTTTTCATTGAGTTGTTGGATTTCTTATTGTTTTATTTTTTGTTTGTTTGTGGGCCTGTCATTTGTCTTTATGTTACTTTTTAAGATATTAATCCTCTATTATATTTACAATTGGCAGAGACTTTTTAAAGTCTCTGTTGGCTTGATTGATTAATATCATTGATTAGGGTTTTTGTTTTTTGTTTTTTGTTTTTTAAATAAGGTTCTCTTTGTCAAGTCTTGGCCTTACTATCTGAATGAGTGTCCAACTAAAAAAGTCCTTTCTTTTTCTATATTAGGTAGCATACTCATCTCTTTATTTCTTAAATTTTTTTCTCATAACCACTACTGTTCCCTCTCCCACACCTTTTCCCATTCTACCTCTAGCCTCCCCCACCTTCATTCCCCAGAAAAGTGAGTCAGTTTGGTCTAGAATATCCAGTTGAGGTAGGACCTAGACATTTCCCCAAGTATCAAGACTGTGACAGGTGTTTTCCCAGTAGGCATGGGCTTCTAGGAGACAGTTCATGGACCAGGGATATAATCTGGTCCAATTGCAGGAGGCTCCAAAACCTGCCCATGCTTTTCAACTGCCCCCTCTTTCATCAGTTGTTGTTTCATAGCTGTGAGCTTCCAGCAGCACCGGACTGCCTACTTCATGGATCTCCCCATCATGATCCTAATCCCTTAATCATCCTTTCTCACTTCAACTGGACCAGCAGCTCAGCCCAATGTTTTAGCTATGGATCTCTGCATCTTCTTCCATCATCTCCTGGATGAAGGATCACTAATGGCAATTAGGGTGATCATTCATATAATGACTATAAGAAAATGCCAGGTCAGGCACCCTCTCCACTATCGCTTGGAGTCCTAGCTAGGCTCATCTTGTGGGTTCTTGGGTGTTCCCTAGTATCAAGTTTCTCTCTAATCCCACAATGGCTCCCTCTGTCCATTTCTTTGCTCTCCCTCTCTGTTGCTCCCCACTCTACCATCCCATTCTCTCATGTTTTCTTCTCACCTCCCCTTCACCCCCTAGTTAGTATGTTCAAAATTTTCTCAGGGGATCTCTATTTAACTTTCCCAATGAGATCTATGCATATTTCTTATAACTTTCTCCTGTTGCCTAGCTGCTGGGAAGGGTGTGGATTATAGCATAGCTATTTTGTGCATTACATCTAAAATCCACTTACAAGTGAATGCATACCATGTCTTTCTTTCTGGGTCTGTGTTACCTCAATCAGAATGATACTCTCTAGATCCATCCATTTGCCTGCAAATTTCAGGATGTCATTATTTCCTGTTTAGTAGTACTCCATTGAGTAAATGTACCACTATTTTTTAAATCCCTTCTTCAGTTGAGGGACATCTAGATTATTTCCAGCTTCTGGCTTTTATAAATAATGTTGCTATTAACATGGTTGAGCTAATACCCTTCGAGTAAGAATGTGTTATATGCCCAATAATGGTATTGCTGGATCATTGAGTAGATTGATTCCCAATTTTCTGAGGAACTGCTATACTGATTTTACAAAGTGACTGTACAAGTTTACACTCCCACCAGCAATGGAGGAGTATTCCCTTTTTTCTACATCCCCTCCAGCATAGGTCATCTGTATTTATGATCTTAGCCATCTGACAAATATAAGATGGTATCTCAGATTAGTTTTGATTTGCATTTCTCTGATGGCTAAGAATGTTGAGTAGTTCTTTAAATTTTTTTCAGCCATTAGGAGTTCTTCCATTAAGAATTCCTTATATAGCTCTGTATCCCTTTTTCAATTGAGTTCTTTGGTTTTTATAATCCCTAGTTTCTTGAGTTCTCTATATCTTTGAGATCAGTTCTCTGTTTGATATAGGGTTGAATCAATGTTCATAAGGAATATTGGTCTGTGATTCTCTTTTTTCATTAGATCTTTGTGTGGATTTGGTATCAGGGCCACTGTAGACTCATAAAAATTGTTTGGTACTGTTTCTTCTCTTTCTATTGTGTAGAATAATTTGAGTAGCATTGGTATAAATTCTTCTTTGATAATCTGGTAGAATTGTCCCATGAAACCACCTGACCTTCACCTTTTTTGCTTGGGAGACTTTTAGTAAGAGCCTCAATTTCATTAGGGGTATAGGCCTATTTTAGGTCATTAATCTGGTCTTCACTTAATTTGGGTAATAAAGTACTTGTTCAGAAGGCTATCCATTTCTTTTAGGTTTTCCAGTTTAGTGGAGTATAGGTTTTTGAAACATGACCTAAAGATTCTCGGAATTTCTTGAATGTCTTTCCGTTTCTGATTTTGTTAATTTGGATACTCTCTCTCCACTTTTTGGTTAGTCTGAATAAGAGTTTATTTTGTTCACTTTCTCAAAGAACGCTTTGATTCATTGATTCTTTGTATTTTCTCTTTGCTTGAATTTTGATTTCATTCCTGAGTTTTTTTCTGCCGTCTACTCCTTTTAGGTAAGTTCGCTTCTAATTGTTCTAAAGCTTTCAGTTGTACTGTTAAGATTCTAGTGTGAGACTTTCCAATTTTTTATGTAGGCATCTAGTGCTATAAATTTTCTTCTTATAACTGATTTCTTTGTGGCTTATAAATTTGGGCATGTTGTGGGTAAATTTTTATTAAATTCTGGGGAGTCTTTAATTTCTTTTTTACTTCTTCCTTGATGCGGAAGTGGTTCAATTGAGATATAGTCAGTTGCCATGAATTTGTTTCATTTACATATGTGGGTGCCCTCATGTTAGACACAAAAATGTTCAGGGTTGAAACTTTATCTTGATGGATTGTTTTCTGAAATTAATAAGTAATGTCCATCTTTATCTCCTTTGATTGATACTAGTTTGAAGTTAATTTTGTTCAGTATTAGGATAGTTACACCACTTTGTATTTTAAGTCATTTTATTGGAAATTCATTTCCTTACTCTTTATTTGATCTAGTGTCTGTATTTGAAGTTGAAGTGTGTCTCTTTTATGCAGCAGAATGATGGGTTTTATTTTGTATCCATTTTGTTAGCCTGTGTGTTTTTATAGGGAAATTGAGTCCATTGATATTAGGGGATATTAATTACCAGTTATTATTAGTTCCTGTTATGACATTTTTGGTTTTAGTGTTTTGTTTTGTTTGGTTGGTTTTTTAGTTTGTTTATTTGTTTTGACTGATGTATCTGTTTCCACTATCCAAATCTACGACACCAAAAATTCTCTTTTACATCTCTTATATTCTGTTGGTTATGCTTGCATCTGTAGCTCCAGTTTGTTCCTTCCCATTTTCTATTTCTCAGCATTTCCTTAGTTTGTGTCTTCTTTATTCCTTCTATTTCAATTTTTAAATCTTGAAATGTTTCCTTTACTTGTCTCATTGGTTTTTCTTGGTTGTTCTTATTTTCTTTCTTATGATCTCTTTCAATTTTTTTTTTATTTTTCTTCTGAACTATTTTATTAAAGGAGTTTTTTTTTATTTCATCTTAAAAGGCTTCTTTATTTATAAAGTTGTTTTAAAGGTCATTTCCTTCTGCTTCTCTTACACTGTTGATCAAGTCTTATTGTTGTAGAACCACTAGATTATGATGGTGCCATATTCAATTTTATGTTGTTGTTATATGTGTTATTGCACTGACATCTGCTCATTGTTTCCTTAGATCAATGTACGATTTGTCTGTATCTCAGGGAAGTGATTTTGGTACAATCTGTTCCAGCTGTGTCTGTGTCTTAGGAAGGTTCTCTTGATCCAATCTCGCCTTTTGTTCCACTTGAAGATAGAGTATTCTGTGTCAGAGTGAGCTGTTCTTGCTGTAATGAGAGCTGGCTGAATCTGGGTCTCAGGGATCCAATCTTAGCCCATGATGAGCTCTTGATCTAGAAGGAGCTACCAATTGTATAGAAGCTCTTATTCCCATA
The DNA here is from genome assembly GCA_004025045.1 of Sigmodon hispidus. NCBI lineage: Eukaryota > Metazoa > Chordata > Mammalia > Rodentia > Cricetidae > Sigmodon > Sigmodon hispidus. Next base: position 51,599 of record PVIH01006293.1, on the reverse strand, counting down.
AATGCTGGTGTATTGTAGGTTTCAGGTAACCACTCTCAGTCCAATAGATGCTGAGGGTCTTTGGGTTTCAGGTAGCTGCTGAGTTTGCCAGGTAATGAGGTAGGGGTTGGGGGGTAATTTATAGATGTGGGTGTGTGACAAACTACATTTTACTGTGGCGTTCTGGGCTGCAGGTTTGTTTGTTTGTTTTTTCCTGCTGATCTAGATTTAGGGAAAAAATGAGTGCACACTCCATGTCTTTAATTCTCACAGCTTCAGATTTTACATTGAGCTTTTTAACACATTTGGAGACGATTTTTGTGCAGGGTGAAAAATAAAGATTTAGTTATATTCTCCAAATATTTAAATGAGAACCTTGATTGTAGTGGGATTATGTGTTACATTGTAAATAATTGTCCTGCCTATGGGTTTAATATAAATGCTGATTGGCTGAAGACAAACAGGAAGTATGGGCGGGGCTATCAGGCTAAGAAGACTCTTAGTAAAGGAAGGACAGAAACAGATGTGACACTGTAACCAAAGCTTCCAGGAGATATAGAGGAAATGCTGTTGGGAAAAGGTACCAGGCTGCATGGCTGAACAAGATGGGTTGAGTTTAGATGAAGGATTTAGCAAGTTATATGCCTGGGCCCTAGGTTGATCAGCATAAAAATAATATGTCTGTGTGTGATTATTTGAGGCTAAGTGGAGCTGAATGTGGGTCAGAACCTTGGGGCCAGGCTGTAAAGTCCAGGCTGAAAACCAATTACAACACTTGATAGCATAAACTTTTACTTTAAGATTATTCTGGCTATAGCTAAAGGGTTTTGGAATGTCCCATTCCAAAAATGTCCCATTTTTATTTAATTATAAAAATTAATTTTAAATTTCCTCCCTAATTTGTTCAATGGCCTATTGTGCATTTTAAAGTTTACTATAGCATTGCAAGTATTTTCTCATGTCCTGTGTTTAATTTTATTTTTTATATTTTTATATCATAGTGATATTATAAGATTCTGGGAACTCTATAAGATTTTTGTATATTTTATTTACATTTTGTTTTTGGCATGCAACATCACCAATTTTGTAGAGGATACTTTATGATATTAAGGAAAATGTGGATTCCTTATCTGTTGGATACAATGTTCTGAAGATACATAGAGCTGGGTTTTGGTATAATTAGTTTTGAGGGATTTTCACTGAATTTTATTAGAAAAAAATGAATCTGTATGTATTAACTGAGGATTAATGTACCCCATTCTTATTGTTCGACAGTCAATTTGCTCTTTCATGGCTTCTAACATTTATTTTATAAAGTCTGGAGCCTGTAAATGAGGTGCATAAATATTTACAGTACTTATATCCTCTTAATAATTTGTTTCCTATGTTCATTTTCAGTGGCCATCTTTATTTTCCCTGATTAGTTTTCATTTCTATTCTACTTTATCAGATATTCAGATAGCAATGGCAGTTGTTTAATGGGTTTTTTTTGGCTTATAGGTTGATTTTCTTTGTTTTATTCTTAGTATGTGTTTGAAATTATGTAGGTTCTTGAAGATATCAACTAGAACCATCATGTATTTTCATACATCTAGTGACTCTCAAACTTTTAGTTGGTGAATTAAGGCTATTTATATTTAAAGTTATTATTAGACAGGGTTATTACCAATCATTTTATTGGTTATTTTGGACAGTTGCCTTATTATTTTTTCTCCTTTGATGCATTAAGCATTTGCTAGTTTTCTATTTAAGGCATGTTTAATTCATTCACATGTTTATGTCCATCTTTTTATTTCATGACACATATCAGACATATAATGTCTTATGTATTGCAGATGAAACTTTGTATACAGTTTTTATATAGCATTACTTTAAAGAGTTTCTGCAGTGCTACCTTAGATGTCATCTACTTTGTGATTGTCTTTAAATGTTCTTATTCATCCATCAATTTTAATATACAACTTGGCTGGGCATAGCTATCTTGATTGACATTTATTTACTTTTAGAACTGGAAATATATGTTTCCATGTTTTCCTGCCTTTTAGGTTAGTTGTCAACACATTTGATATAACAGATCTTATGAATGCTAGTTGGCGTACAGTGTACTAGTGCTAAGATTCATCTCTACTTTCTGACTGTAGGTGTAAAGTCTCCTGCCAATTTGATTGCTCTGTAATGGTGGCTACACTTAGCTATAAAGCAAAATAAGACTTTTATTTTTTAAAGTTGCTTTTCCTGGCCCATCTTCTTCCAGCAACAGCAAATTAAATTAAGACAATACTAAAATAGCTAATGTGTCAGGAGGAGATTTCAAATATGTATTAATAAAATTAATCAGGAAGCATTAGAGGATATAAACAAGCAAATACAGTCAATCCAGGACTTGTAGACAAAAATAAGAACTGGGCAAGAAATGCTTTGCAGAATGAGTCAGAAAACAATTAATTAATATGAGGAAGTCAGCATCATGAAGGAAATCTCCAGAAAGAAACTTAAACTTGTGGGAAAAAGAGAAAGTAAGAAAGAAAGAAAGAAAGAAAGGAAGAAAGAAAGAAGGAAGTATAGAATATGCTGATATATTGTGTATCAAATAAATACTGTCTGAATATCAGAGGACAGAAGCAGTCATAAGAGTTAGACATAGAAATTAGGCAGTGATGGCACATGTCTTCAATTTTAGCACTAGGGAGGTAGAGGCAGAGATCCCTCTGGATCTCTGTGAGTACAAGGCCAGAGCCTAGCAGCGGTGGCACATACCTTTAATCCTAGAAATTAAACTTGGAAACAGAATTGCTAGCACTAGAAAGGTTGAAACAGGAAGTGACATGGCTGGGCAGAGAAAGAAATATAAGCCTGGAGGAGGTAGAAAATTGGCCCTTCCATTTTGGTCTATGCTTCCCATTTCTTCTATTCAGTCTGAGGAGATGGCAAAGTGAGAAGGGGCTGTGACTTCTTTCTCTGTCTTTCTGATTTTTTATCATTTGCTCCAATATCTGGCTTAGGGTGTTTATTATATCAATTAGGATTTATGAAACATTAGGACATCTTAAAAGTATACAAGCTAAATAAAAGAGCAAATCACAATCAAAACAAAGAAGAAATTAAGTATAAAATATCATTAGTAGATAGTCTCATAGTAATCAGGGATGAGAGCAAGTTTGATTTCAACTGTATTTTTGAAGACACCACATAAATAAAGAAAATTATTGCAAAATATAATCACAATAACTACAAACTCAAGAGTTCATCCAAAGGTTAGCAACAGGACTGAAAATATAGAGAGAACATAGAAGATATATGAAATTATAACACAGAAATTTCTTAAGTCTAGACAAAGAGATGCTCATCCAAAAAAGAGCATTTAGAGATTCTAATTGTCTTAAGTACAGGAGAATCTATTTGCAACATGTTACAGTAAAGATATCAAAAATGCAAGAAAAATGCTAAAATATTTTATAATGTTCTGACATGTTGAACTTTGATAGGAGACCCTTATATACAAGGTTCAACATGTCAGAATAATATCAGGTGTATTATCTGCAACTATAACAGCCTACAAAGTATGGAACAAATGACTGCTATTTAAAATTATTGTAATACCAGCTCTCTCAGTAACTGGCAGATAAGTAAGGACATTTTAATACAAACACAAACTAAGGCACTTTATGACAATCTAACCAAGATGGATCTACTTGAATGAATAATTCACAGTAGCAAAAGAAAGTCTCTGTCTGTAAAACCCAGCTAAGAAGGAATGCAGTATGTCCAACATGGCAAACCAGAAATTATTACTGCTAACAGAAGACACAGGAAGAAGGTAAGCTAATCCAACAAACTAGGATAATAACAGAATCATGACAATCAGTAAACATTTCTCAGGAAAAATCTTTAATTTTGATGACCTCTATTTATCAATAAAATGACACAGATCCATGAATAGGTTATAAGACATAATACAATTACATATTTTCTCTTGGAAATACACCTCACATGCAAAGACATCTATTGACTAAAATTCAAAAGACATTATACAATTTATCAAGTAAGGGGAGCTATAGACAAGTTGGTATAGCTATTTTGACTATACTCATACAGGCACACTTTCATTCACAAGTGTTCATACACTAAAACATATACACACATAAACAAATATACTCTAAAAATCTTTTTAATAACAAAGACTAGATCTTGATTTTTTATTTTATCTTTTTAGTTTTGATATTATAGCATAATTACAACATATCTCTCTTCCCTTTTCTACCACTAGATTCTTAAGTAAACCCCTCTTTGTTTTTTATTAACTAAGTTTTCATTAATTGTTATAGCATGCATAAATGAGTTTATATTTATGTATATATTACTAGGTCTTTTAGTAATGTCAGACACAATATGTATAAAATATCAACAACATGATAGCCCAAACTTAAGCTGAATGAGAATGATATCCACAGATATGCCAAAGTTGGCAGGAAAGTGCCCAGGAGAACTCAACGCTACAAAAGAACTACAAAAAAAAACTAAAAAACATCTTCAGAGTGAGAAAATTGTCTTCCTCTGGAAATTAATCACAACTTGGTTTTTCGATGGCAAATAATTAACCATGAAAACATACATATAAGCAATATTATGTAAACTATAATTTGAAAAAGAAACTTCTAAACTTCTAAGAATCAGTATTACTCTAATACCAAAACCAAATAAAGACACAAAAATAGACAAAACTGAAAACCAATACTGATGATGAACATATATGCAAGTATTTCAATATAATACTTACAAACCAAATACAGACATCTATCAAAAAGATAATCCACCACAATGAATTTGGTTCAATTACAATGAAACAGTGGTAGTTCATTATGCATATGTCAAGAAATGTAATTAATCATATAAAGGGGTTTAGTCATTAAAACCACAAGATATCTCAGTAGATTCAGAAGAAAAATGTCTTTGGCAGAAAATCAAAAATAGCTTCATATCCTAGATGGCATGGAAATATAGGCATCATACATAGACACAATAAAATCAATATATAATGAACACACAGTAAACATTATGCTAAGTCAGAAAACTCACAGTTATTTATTGAAATCAGGGTAACAATGTCCCTACCAGAAACAAGAGGCTAATGAATAAAATCCCAATGTCTAGAATGAATTACTTCTTTGCAGTAGTTGGCTAATAAATATTATCCCTAATGAATATATTTTATTGTGATAGAAGATGCTATGTAAGCTACTGAAGGAGAAGCACAATCATCCATAATACATAGCTATGAAAACTGTGATCTGGCCTGGCATGACCTGCACACTAATGTAATAGTGGCTGGTGGTGGGAATATTCTCTGTATGCTGAAAATAAAGGAACTGTTTTGGCCTATGTGGAGCACCATAGAAGTGGGTGGAGAATCAGAGGACAGATAGGTAGAAGGAGGGTGGATTTAGCCAGTCTCCATCTGACCCCCGAAGAAGAGACATGTAAGGAATCCAGGTGAGCCATGGGCTGGGACACATGGCAGGTAGATTATTAGAAATGGGTTGAATTAAGATGAAAGAGCTAGATAGTAATGTGCTTGAGACAAGGGCCAAACAGTATGAAATTAATGTAAGCGCCTAATTCATTTCTTTGGGGGAAAAGGTCACCTCGGGCAAGGTCCAAACTTCTGGCCTAAACGGGGCTGGAAATCTTCTACAACAAGTGGCACAAACATTATGTGAGTAACCAACAACTGTTTATATTTAAGACCTGCTTTACAAGGTGAAAGCATAGTCATTGGGCTTAAAACATATGATAATCTAGGGAAAGCATTCTACTCTCTAACTGCTAAGTAGACAGTAAGCTGACAATGACTTAATGTTATAACTGTAGATCAATGCATCTCTCAACCTCCACTGAAAATCATTTCTTCCAGTAGATGATAAATATAGAGATCCACAACTGGCCAATGTCCAGAGACTAAGAGACAGCAAATGCTCATCATAAAACAGATCATATATCCCATACTCCCTTTGCCTCACCTAAGACTCAATGGACACAGTTAAAAGGAAAAGAAAGGGTTGAAAAATCAGGGAGTATAAATGACAACAACAACAACAACAACAAACTTCTGAACACAGTAAGGCAGATACATTATAAACACAGAGCAATGGAGACAGCTTGTACTGAATGTAGGCATGCCTAAATGAAAACAAATCCCAGTCTGTAGTAGGTAATTGAATTCACAATCCCACCACTGGGATGGGATTGTTGTCGATTTTTACCTGTGAAAAGATGTTGATAAACTTTGCTCTAAAAGTGGAGCATCTCTTGATAATTAACCATTCCACAGAAGAAGACCAAAAGTCTTCATTTTCCTTTGAGTACATATTAACAATTTCATATAGATTTATTGTGTTTGTCTAATGACTAATACATATGAGTTAATATCACAGGCAATAATAAGAAGACCCAATAAATAGGTCAAATGTACATATGTGCACAGATACACACATACACACCTACACATAGATGAATTTCTTTCCTATATACATGCAATGAAAAGTCATCTTCCTTTGAGTTGGCAGTTCATATGAATATAAAGGATCTTCCTTCTAGAATTAGGTTATATTACTCTGAGAACAAAGCAGAGTTACAAATATGTTGTTAAGATTCTTTATACAGATGTCATCAAGGATCTTAATCAGTTGACTATGAGTTCATAAAATATAAGATTATTTTAGGTAAGTCAGAGCCAAAAAGATGCACCTCATAACAATATGGAAAGGTAATACAAATCAAGTTTCTGGCTTTAAAGAAGTAAACCTTGTATCTATGTAAGTACAAATAAATGAATTTAATGTCAAGTTTTTCTTTAGCTATTTTTTTCTGATTCTGTGATACCCTTTCAGATGTCAGTGGATTCAGCTGACATTCCCTTGTGACAGTAGCTGATTTCTGTAGTAGTAACATTGTGCTTTTTTTCAGAATTCACCCAGTAACCTGAAACTCTTCCAAGGAGTCTGTCTTATATATTAGAACTGCAGAAAGCTCAACTTAGTATGAGCTGGAAAAGTTCAGAACATTTTTTTTTTTTACTTTTTTTTTCTTTTTTTTTTAGCTCTGAAGGAATTCTAAGAATCTCCTCCCTCTGTGCTTAAGCAAATGAACAAAAATCAGCAGGGTTTCCATAACTTTGTCAGAACAAAAATTTTAAGTACAGTCTGGAAGTTTTGCTCATGACTAGATGAGAAGAAGAAAAAAAATTTTTTCTGTAAATGTCTTGTCATCACAGATTCTACACAGGACAAAACTCTAGTTGATGAAGCTTAAATTGTACTCACAGAAGAATTATTGTTAAGGATCTCATTCAGGGGATGACATTTATTGGGATTTTGATTAAGCAATCAGGTAATACATTTGTTTTCAGTTTAGTCATCTTTATTAAGCAAAAGATTATTAAATTTTCTGTGTTAATGTAATGCTTAACTCTATGTACAGAGCGAAGGATTTTTCAAAAGAGTACAGTTTTTGAGCATTCACACCAGGGTCCTGCATATACTGTCTAATACTTTATATCTGCACTACATTCTTTACCCTTAATAGATTTTTTTTTTAAAAAAAGAGAATACAAACAGGGGGAAAGTTAATTGAACATTAATAAACATTAAGAATTATTGAATTTCCAGTATGTTCATTCTGTTATTATTTCACTGGCCCAGCTGCAACAGAAGGAAAATCTGCTGCATTTGCTTTGAGATTATTTCTCTGTTCTATAGTCTTTAAACAATCTTAACAATATTGACAGAGGCAATTGTCATGGCTCATATTCTTACTTTAGTAAATCCTTGAAATACAATATTCATTCTGGCTATTAATTATGATTAAATGACAAAAATAAATTTACATATTTGCATCATTTTTCTGTGCCTTTTATTTTAATCACTTCTGATTTCTTAATACAATTATTTCTGTTTACTTACTAACTGCTTACTATTTCCAATGAATAATCAATTTTTATCATTCAAAGGATTAAGATAATTCACTACTTGATATGTGATAAAAGGAAAATTTAATGGTATATTTATTAATTCTTCAAGAATGTTTTACATTATATTTTGATTATTTTTACTTCTCTACCTATTCAATGTCTTGTTTATCTCTCTTTTTTATTCTTTATTATCTATTTCAATGTTGGTTTTCTAAATAATTTTGATAGTGGGGTCTGTTCTAGAACCTGATTCACCTACTAGGGCACATCTTTAAAGAAAATTGCCTTTTTATTTTCCAGCATCTATACAATACCAGTAGCTCCTCAGTTATAGTTTGTATTGGTATGATAACCACTATGACAAAGGCAATATGGAGAGAAAAGTTTGGCTTTAATTATATCTCTATATCACGGTCAGTCCTCTAGAGAAATCAGCAAAGAAACTCAAGACAGGAACAGGAGACAGGAACTGATGTAGCCATCATGAAAGAGAGCTGATTACTGACTTGTTCCTCATGCTTTGCTCAGTCTGCCTGGTTCTACTAGGACCACAAACCTAGGGATAGTAAACTTAGTCAACTCACTATAGTTATTAATCAAGAAAACAGGCTTGTCCGCAGTCAAATATTATGTGGTCAATTTCTCAATAAATTTTTCTTCTCACAAAATGACTCTAGCTTTTTATATGTTGGCAAAAACCTAGCCAGCACCATTGACCACTTGTAAAGTTTACATATAAATATATCACAGTTAAACCCTTTGTTCTCCATCCTCAAGAGCTCATTTTAATACAAATACTAAATTGTACAATATATTTTAAAGTTTTTAATATTCAAACAGTTTTAAAGTTCAATTTCTTTAAGACATTCAAAGTAAGTTTTAAAGATCAAGTTTTTATAAAATGTTCATAGCCTCTCTAAAATTGAATTCTTAAAAGTTTAAATTTTCACTAAAATTGCAATTTCTTTCTCTAAAATAGGTGTGGTCTCACTTGTAGGTTCCAATAAAATCAAAATATATTACATGCACTTGTATTCCAAGAGAAACAACAAGAACATAGTCAAAATACACTCAAAGCAAAAACAAAGTCCAGCAATATAAAAGGTCCAGTCCTTGACATGTAGGGCCCACTCTTAGTTCTATGCAGTCCAAGGGATTAGAATTCTCCAGCACTGATGTTTGCAGCACACAACATTTTTTGAGGGCTCTGAATAGCTCCACTACACTGTTGCTGTCATTGATGACTATCCATGTTACTGATATCTCCAAAATGCTGGTGTCTTTGCAACATCACTGTACTTTCACCAGCAATGTCATCTCAGCTCTCTTTAAGTATTCTTACTGCCACAGGATGCCAAATGCTTCAAGTTCTCCTCATGACTTTCAAAATTGGTCTTCTACTGCACCTGAGGCTTCATCATCATCAGTGGTCTCTCCAAGCTTCTGCTTAGGTACTTTGGCCTGCTACTTATCATGACTGTGCCATCCCTTCAAAATTAATTCCATGTGAGTGACTCATATACCAACTTTTGCTATCAGAATGAGATGCAGCCACAAGCCACTCTAAACTGTGTGACAACCTCAAAGAAATACTTCCAGTTTCACCTCAATAGTTCTGGCCTCCCTTTAATAATTACTGATTTCCAAGCTCCAGATGACCAGCACTGATAGTCTCAGGAAAGCAAAGATTTTACCTTAATGTTTCTTTTCTCTTGTTAATTATAGCTTATTGTTCAAGTCCATCAGACTAAATGCGGTAGATCACATACAAATATCACACAAGATTCCCTCTAAAACTCTCAAATATTGTCCTAATTATTACTGCATTATTGTCATCAATGCATTTAAAGTTCCAACACCCCAGCATACTGAGCTATGACCACTCAGAATGAGTCTTGAAGACAAAGTTATACAGTTCTCCACAATTCTCCCCAAAACATAATGAGGTACAGCACCCACCTGATACTAATTTCTCTCTTAATTATTCTATTGCTATGATAAACAACATGACCAAAAAAAAGCAAACTCTGTAGTATGTCTTTATTTTGCTCACAATTCCACATCATAGCCAATCATTTATAAAATTAAGAGTAAGAACTCAAGAACTCCAATGGCATTAGCTCAACTATGTTCATAGCAGCATTATTTATAATAGCAAGAACTTGGAAACAACCTATGTTGTAGTAAGTTTTTCCTGGGCTCCTTTTGGTCCCAGAGGTTTGTGACCTGGTGCGCACAGCTGAGGTTTGGAACCTGATTCACATGACTTTTGTCCCCCAAAGAAATGAATCAGACGTTTATATTACTTCATACTGTTTGGCCCATATCTTAAGCACATTACTAGATAACTCCTTCATCTTAATTCAACCCATTTCCATTAATCTTCCCACCACGTAGCTCAGCCCGTGGCTGGCCTGTATCTCTTACATGTCTGTCTTCTTTGGAGGTCGGATGGAGACTGACTAACTCCACCATTTCCTACCTGCCTGCCCTCTTATTCTCCACCCATTTCTACGGTGCTGTGCATGGGCCAAAACAGCTCCTTTATTTGCATTATACAGAGAATATTCCACCACAAACCTAGATGCCCCCAACTGAAGAATGGATTAACAAACTGTGGTACATCTACACAATGGAGTACTAACTACTCAGCAGTAAGAAAAAATTATATCCTAAAATTTGCAGGCAAATGGATGAATTTGGAGAATATCCTCCTGAGCAAGGTATCACAAACCCAGAAAGATAAGCAGGGGATGCTCATTAGTGGACTCTAAACAAAAAAACGAAAACAAAACAAAACAAAACCAAAAAGCAAAGCATGCCCAAGCTGCAAACCACAACCACTGAATAGCTTGGGATCGGAAACACTTTGGACTGACTCCTTGGATCCCACTCCCCCTAGAGGAACACCTGACTCAGTCTTGAGTTTGGGGGGAGAAAACTGGATCTACCAGGAGTGGAGGATGAACTAAGCAATATTGAGACCTTGGGACCTTGGGATCACCTGCCCAGAGGTGGGATGGGGAGATGTGGAGAGGAAAGAATGACCTGATGTGGTAGGAGAGGGAAGGGACCTTGATTAAGGATGTACAAGGATAGAAAGTGTGACTTCTTTATTCATAATAATAATAATAATAATAATAACTCAAGAAGAACCTGGAGGCAGTAATGATATAGCTAGAGCAGACATGAAAGAATGTGGCTTACTGACTTTCTCTCCATAGCTTTGCCATCCTGTCTTCCTATAACACCCAGGACAGATCCAAAAACCTGGAATGAACCCTGCTATCTTATCAGATAACCATTGATTAAAGTTGGATTTCAACAACAATCACAGAGAGCCTACAAATTCATTGAAACCAAATAACTCTCAAGAGAAATACCCCTGGATCAAGGAAAAAGTAAAAATTATAAGACTTCCTATAATGAAAGTTATTGCAAAATATACTCAAACAGATGGGATATAGTATAATCAGTGCTAACAAGAAAGTTCATAGCAGAAAGTGCCTACCTAAAGAATTTGGCAAAATTTCATACTAATGTCTTAACAGAACACCTGAAAGCTCTAGAGCAATAAGGCACACCTAAGAGGATTAGATTGGAGGAAATCATCATACTGAAGGCCAAAACCAATAAAATTGATACAAATAGAGCAACACAAAAAATCAATAAAACAAAAAGTTGGTTCTTTGAGAGATCAACAAGATAAAGAAACCATATCCAACCTAGATAAAAGGCAAAGGGACAATATCCAAGTCAACAAAATCAGAAATAAAAAGGGGAACAAAACAAACAATGAAGAAATTCAGACAATCAATAGGTCATATTAAAAAACCTGTACTCCAAAAATTTTGAAAATACAAAAGAATGAACAAACTTCTAGCCAAACACTACATACCAAAATCAAAACGAGATCAGAAAATTGATTTTAACAGATCTATAACTCTCCAGGAAATAGAAGTAGTCATTGAAACTCTCCCAAACAAGAAAGGCCCAGGGCCAGATGGTTTCAAATAGAATTCTACTAGAATTTCAAAGAAGAGCTAATACCATTACTCCTCGAATTATTCCAAAAAAATAGAAACATAATGAACATTGTCAAATACTTGCTGTGATGCCATGTTCACCCTGATGCTGAAATCACAGAAAGACTGAAAAAAATAGAAGAGTAACTGACCAATTTCACTCATGAGCATTGATGCAAAAGTACTCAATGAAATACTGGCAAACTGAATTCGAAAACATATTATAAAGACCAACCACCATGACCAATTCAGCTTCATCCAGCTCAGAGATTGAGTAATGGCTCAACATTTGAAAATCTCTCAATGTAACCCACCATATAAACAAACTGAGAGCAAAATAGCACATGTTTATCTCACTTAATGCTGAAAAATCCTTTGACAAAATCTAACACCCCTTCAAAAAAAAAAAATGAAAGATCAGAGATACAAGCAAGAATGGGACATTCCCTAAATATAATGAAAGCAATATACAGCAAGTCAAATACCAAAACCACTGGGGAAAAACTCAATTCTACTAAAATTAGGAACAAGACAAGCCTTTCCACTTTCAATTTCTATTCAATTTAGTACTTGAAGTTCTATCTAGAGTAGTAAAAGAACAACAAGAGATAAAGAAAATAAAAATTGGAAAAGAAGGAAATGTTTCACTGTTTGCAGATGTCATAATAGTAAAAATCAATAACCCCAAAAATTCTACCAGGAAAGTCCTACAGTTGGTAAATACCGTTAGCAGAGTAGCTGGATACAAGATTAACTAAAATAATCATTAGCTCTCGTATACAAATGATAAAAGTGATGAGAAAGAAATCATGGGAACAACATTCTTCACAATAGCCAAAAACAATATAAAATATCTTGGGATAATTCTATCCAAGCAAGTATGACAAAAACTTCAAGTCTTTGAAGAAAGAAATTTAAGAAGATGGATAGATCCCCCATGTTCATTTATTGTTAGAATTAGCATAGTTAAAATGTTTATTTCTATTCTACAGATTCTGTGAAAGCTCCATTAAGATTCCAAAGTAATCTTTTACAAACCTGAAAAGCACAATACTCATTTATATGGGAAAAAAATCTGGTATGACTAAAACAATCCTGTACAACAAGAGAAATGCAGGAGGCATCACCCTCCCCAATCCCAAGCTCTAGTACAGAGCAATAGTATTAAAACCAACATAGGGGTGTGAGGGGGAAGGGACCTTGAACAAGGATATACACAGATAGAAATTGTGACTTTATTCATGGTAAAAAAAAAAGTGAAAATGGAAAGGGGATTTATAGGAAAGGATAAATGCTCACAGTTCTATACTTTCAGGAAATTACTGCTTAAGAGCTAAATGAAGAATATTTTTAAAAACTGTGATAATATGGTTACTTATTATTATTCAGAATCTTCTGCAGTTGACTCAATTTTATAGTGCAATAATGTTATTTTGTTTTCTTAAGAACTTAATAATTAAAAAATATTTCCCTCAAAAAGATCTCAACATAGTATTCACATAAAAACAAACATATTGCTCAATAGAATCAAATCAAAGACCCAGACATAAATCCAAACACCTATGAACACCTTATTTCTAACAAATGAGTCAAAACTATACAAAAAATAAAAGAAAGCATCTTCAACAAATGGATCTGACATAACTGGATGTTGGCTTTTAGAAGAATGAAAAAAGATCCATATATATCACCCTGCACAAAACTCAAGTTCAGGTGTATCAAAGTTCTCAAAATAAATCCAGGTACATTGAATCTGAAAGAATATAAAATAGGAAATAGCCTTAAATGCATTGGCACAGAAAACCACTTCCTAAATATAGCACCAATAACACAGGCACTAAGATTGACAATTAATAAATAGGACCTGATGAAACTCAGAAGCTTTTGTAAAACAAAAGATACTGTTAATAGGACAAAACAGCAGCCTACAGAATAGAAAAAGATCCTCACCATCACCACATTTGACAGAGGTCTGATCTTCAAAATACATAAAGAAATCAAGAGACTTCAAAAACAAATAGTTCAAATTTTAAAATGAGGTGCAGATCTAAACAGAGAACTCCCAACAGAAGAATCTCAAATGGAAGACAAACACTTAAAAATTGCTCAACATTCTTAGCCATTGGTAATGCAAATCAAAATGACTCTGATACATCTAATACCTGTGAGAATAGCTAAGCTCAAACTCACAAGACACAGCTCATACTGAAGAAGATGTGAAGCAAGGGGAACACTCCTTCATTGTTAGTGCAAGTGCATACTTGTATAATCACCTTAGGGAAATCAATATGGCAATTTCTCAGACAACTGGAAATTTTTCTACCTCAAGACCCAATACCACTCTTGTACATATAACTAAAGAACGCTCAATCTTGCCACAAGAATATTTATTCAACTATGTTTATAGCAGCTTTATTTGTAATAACTGGAATCTGGAAACAATCTGATGGAATAAGAAAATGTGGTCCATTTATACAATGGAGTATTACATAGTTTTTAATACCAATAGCATCATGAAATCTGCCGACAAATGAATGGAATTCGAGAAATTCATTTCTGATGTAATTCAGAAAAAAGAAGACAAACATAATAATATTCACTTAAAAGTGGACATAATAACCATGGTGCAATCTACAGACCCAAAGAGGCTAGCTAACAAGGAAGGAAAAGGGGTTGTGTAGTGTAATTATATGTTATGTTGTAAATATTTGTCCCACCCATGAGTTTAATAAAAACTGATTGCCAAAAGGAAGTGTGGGCATGGCCACCAGGCTAAGAAAACTCTGAGTACAAGAAGAACAGAGACAAATGCCAGAGAGCTGCTAGAGAGAGGCATCACAGATATGACATGGAGATAACAACACTCAGAGAGGAAAGAAATTGTAATGCTGCTATGAGAAAAAGTTCTGAGCCATGTGAATGAACAAGATGGGTTAGATTGAGAGCAAATGCTAGCAAGTTATATTCCTGGGCTCTATGTCAATCAGCATAAAAATAATATAAACCTGTGTGTGTGATTATTGAGGATAAGCCAGGCTGAGAGTGGGTCTGAACCTCTGGTTCAGGCCCAGAAATTCTGGGCCAGAACCAATTACAAGAGGGAGGGCACGTGGATCTCTGTGGGAAGGGGAAATAGAAGAGGTCTCCTGAGTGAACTGGGGGCAGGTAGGTATGGAAACTTGAGATATCAGATTAGGCGATGGGTGAAAGGGAAAAGTACCAAAAGAGATTCCTAGAAAGTAATTTGGGGCCAGATAGAAAGTGGATGCAAAAAAAAAAAAAAAAAAAAAAAAACCTTTCACCAATCTATAAGGAAGACCTCAGCTAAGACTCCTAGCAATAGTGGATCTGTCGCCTGAGCTGGCCCTCTCCTGTGATCAGGTTGATGACTACTCCAATTATAATCAGAGACCCTTCATCCATTAACAATGGAAACATATACAGAGACCCACAACCAAACATTAGTCTGTGCTCAGAAGCTTGCTGAAGAGAGAAAGAAGAGTGTAGGGACCATAAGGGTCAAAGACACCACAAGAAAACCCATAGAATCATCTATTTGTCTAATAAAAAAGCCAGGAACTGAGCAGGAGAATAGGAAGTTCTGCTAAGAACAGAGAATAAACAGAAGAAATCTGTGGACAGGAATCAGAGAGGGAAGAGAAGGATGAATAGGAAAAGAAAGAGGAGAAGAAGGAGGGGAGGAGGGAGAGGAGATAAGGAGAGAAAGCAGAGGCCAGAAGCCAGTTACTTGGCCACTAGTCAGCCACAAAGAAAAAAGGAATGAAAGACAGAATAAAGAAAGGTAAAAATACAGAGGTAAAATGTAAAGAAGAGAAGCATAATATTTATTTATTTATTTTTATTTTTATTATGAATAAAGTCACATTTTCTATCTGCGTATATCCTTGTTCAAGGTCTCTTACCCCTTCCACTCCACTCTCTTATCCACATCTCCTTATCTCCTCCCCAGCCAGGGCAGGAGGTCCCAAGGTCCAAATATAGCTTACATCAGCATCCACTCCTGGCAAATCCGTTTCCTCACCCCAACATCAAGACTGAGTCAAGTGTTCCTCAGGGAGTGGCATCCAAGGTGCCAGTCCAAGGTGTTTCAGATTCCAAGATGTTCAGTGGTTGTGCTTTGCAGCTTGGACAGAGAAGCAGAATATTTTAAGTTAGAGAAGCTGGCTAGAAATCACCTGAACTAAAGCTGGGCATTTGTAACTAAGAATAAATATCTATGTCTTCAGGAGATCTTGATGGGGCACTGACCATATACTCAGAACTCTGATGAGGTCTGTAGATGTTGGGTTTAAGGTCCCAGTTTTCCTGCTAGTACACAGCCATGTATTGAGAAATATATCCTATTACAGATAAGCATAAACTTTCAGTAACTTATGTAGCTAAAATGATACCTAAAGCATATAGTCTTTAACTGTTACTTCTAGTTTTAGCAAGTTCTATGTTAAATTATAAAAAAAAAATCTGGGGTTAAGGATATATATTTGTAGTACAGAGCTTGTCTACAATGTGCCAGGCCCCGGATCATTTTTTTAATCTGAATAATAAAACAAGTATTTCATATTTATTATAGTTTTATCTATATTATAGATTTATGCAGTGTTATTTGTGGTATTGCACAACTTCTGGTTGTATTAAAGAAAACTCAAAGCCAGATATTGGGGAAAGGTTGGAATTTCAAAGAGAGCAAACACCACAGTCAAATCTCACCCAGTTTATCTTCCAGCTTCTTTAGCCTAGCTCCTCATTGCTTCTACTGCCTTTCTGTGCATAGATGATTGTGAGATACCATGTGGTTTCTGGGAATTGAACTCAGGACCTCGGGATGAACAGTCATTGTTCTTAACTTCTGAGCTATCTCTCCAGCCCCCACTATAACTCAAATTCTACTTGTCACAGCTCATGTGTCATGTTGGCCTCAAGTATACTAGTTTCATTACTACAACTTTTTAAGCTTCACAAATGAATTTGTCTGTATAGAAATGTATAGCTTAATCACAGTTTCAAAATACAGTATACAGTGTGGTGGTTCAAATGAGTATTGCCTCTTGAAATGTATATTTGACTGTCTTGTTTTTCATTAGTGGATTAGGAGATTTGGTCTTGCTGGAGGACATGTGTTACTCAGAATGGGCTTTGCAGCTTCCAAAGTCTATGCCAGACATAGTCCTACTCTCTGTGTGCATGGATTTTATGGCTCAGCTATGAACTCAACTACTATTCCAGTGCCATGTCTGCTCCTCATGGCAGGAACAGACTAACCTAAAACTGCAAGCCACTTCTTTCTACTATAAGTGGTCTTGGTCATGATGTCTTTTCATAGCAACACAACAATAACTTAGAAATTTGTTGTGGAATATTACTTAACTATGCAAAGGTGTTTTGCATTAGTTTATGATGCATTTGTTTAATTATGTAAAGGTATATTGATTTTGTTTATGCTGCATTTGGTTTAACTATGTCCAGATGTAATGCTGTTTCACCCTGCTGTTCTCCTTGCCTGATTAAGACCCCTGATTGCTCAAATAAATGCTGAATGGCCAATGGCTATGCAATAGCAGGATAGGCAGGGCTGGTGGGCAGAGAGAATATGCAGAAGGAAAGATAGAGGAGATAGAGGAGAGTAAAGAATGAGGGAGAAAAATGGAGATGCTTGACGATAGCCAGTCAGGCAGCTGCCAGACAGACAGAAACAGGAAACAGTAAAAGGAAGGACATAGAGAATGAAAGAAAGGTAAAAACCCCCTGAGGCAAAATATGATTTATGCAGATCCATGATGGAGATGAGCAAGGAGGGTAAAAAGAAATACAAAATATACAGTTCAAGGAGAAAGGTAATGTGATGCTGGAGCAATGTCTCCTGCTCAGATAGATGCTAAGCCTAAAGAAAAGTCTGATGCTAAATGCAATAAAGGGTGTGGAATCATAGAGGAAGATCCAAACAGATAATCCTGCAATTTACAAAATGGAAAGCTTATACAGCAAAAGACACCATCAACATGAGAAGGCTTATGCAAATGTAAGTCAAGGAAGGGACCAAGGTCCAAACCAAGAGGGAAGCAGAAATTGGAAGCTTAGACACATGGTGGTTCTGAGTTCATCAAGAAAGATAAATATGTCAGGCTTATGGAATCTCCTTCTGTGTTTACTAAAAAGATCCTGCAAGGGGGAGGGGGTGCAAGAGAGACCAGACCACTGCATGAAACTGTGACAGCAACACCTGGATTGCATTGGAGAGCCTAAATTGTCAAAAATGCCAGAGTGCTACATTGCAGCAGACAGGGTGTGGAAGCAGAATGGGAGAAGGGAAGGATGGAGAGGAGAGAGAGGGAGTTGCAATTGGGAAATATGAAAAGAAAGAGCAAACTAAGTCAGGATTTTGGAATTTGCCCAGCTGGGTTTCAATCTTCCTTTGGTTCACATTTTTTCTCACTATGACCCTTTTACTCCCTTTAAAAATGACAATGTATATTCTGTGTCATTATGGGTTAGAAGCTATAATTAGCCTTTTATTTTACAGAGGGGTATAGTTAAGATATTCCCTTGAGTATCAGAAGAGACTTTAAATGTTTAGTCTTCAGACTGTGAGAAACAATGGAGATTGTTGAAGTTGAACTGAATGTATTTAATATTCATGATATGACTATAAGCCTTGGGGTCTAAGAAGTTGAATGTGGTGGTTTCAATTAGGATGACCCGCACAGACTTACACATATTTTAATGTCTGTTTCACAGTTGGTAGACTGTTTAGAAAGAAATGGATGTGGCCTTATGGGGAAAGTATGTCATTGAGGATGGAATCTTGAAATTCTAAAGTACACACCAGGCCAAGTATCACCCTCTCTCAGCCTATAACTGATGTGAGCTCTCTGTTCCTGCTCCAGTTCCATGCCTTTCTATTTGTAGCCATGATTAGTGACACTGGTCATTAACTAACTCTGAAACTACAAGCAAGCCCCTAATTATACGCTTTCTCTTATAAGTTGTATTGGTCATGCTGTCGCTTCATAGCAATAGAACAGTAACTAAGACAAACAGATTTTATAAATAAATGAAAATAAAATAGAAAGTAATGCCTGGATTACTAGTATTATATACATTTTGTTATCATTACATGAGAAAAAAATAGTATCAACTGTGGTAAAGATAAAAAACATATACAAAAAATTTGTTTTAGGGAAAAAGTACTTAGCAAAATGTCATCATTCTAGAAGTTTTTTGTAATTATTACTTCATCAAATATTTTTGTATTTCCTAATATATAGTTGTTTTTAATCTATGATAATCTATGAAGTTCAATAAGCTTATATATTTAGTAGTTTTATAATTATTATCATATATTAATTGTATAATTAACTAGGATATTTTTATGCATGCAGGAGACATACCATTAATCATGCACACTCATATTTCCACTCTGGATTTCTCTCAACTTTCTTCTCCTTCCAGCATCTTTCTCACTAACTAAATATCATTCTAAATTGCTTTATGCATCCTGTTTTTTGCCTAGTGTACATTAACTTTCTTATTATTAACTGTATTTTCTGAAATTAATGTTAGAATCTCAATTAACAATTATAAGTCATAACAAAAGAAAGCAGTATTAAAGTTCTAATAATTCTATAGAATTGCTAGAGCAACAGGAAAGAAAACAGATTCCAAAACAGTGGAGCAAACCAGATCCACAGGATAAGAATAACCCTTGCCTTACACATTAAAACATATCAATTTCTAAATGCAAAGAAAGATATTAGCATACAAAATATAAACAGTAGCTGTACTTTTTAGTAATAATTCACTTCTGAATATTGTGATTTGCTACTAATGAATTGCATATGGAAAAGAAATTGGGTTCCAGCTTCTATAATAATGTTATTATATACAGACTAGAGATTTTAAGGTATAATAAAAGCCCCAAATAAGTAATTTACTCTTTTTAATTCAGAAAATATCAGCCTCAAAGCCATGATCACAGTGTCAATAGATTTCCTATGAAGAATCACAAACCAAGAAACATTCTGCAGTCTCCCAAAGTTGAGAGCAATATGTGGCTGGGTGCTATCAGGGAAATTGAAAGTTTAATCATTGTATTACAAGGATATATACTTTGCCAGTAACTTGAATAAATTCATTCCTAGGTAAATGCAGATATAAACACAGATTTAGGCCACTATTACAGCTTTATAAACAGAGAAATGAGTTAAGTGTAATTTGACTCTTGATCCAACAAAACTACAGTCCTTTAATTAAAAATATATGACTTAAGTGGCTGTTATTTGTCATGTAGCAATAGATGATCAATATGTCAAAGTTTTTTTTTTCTTCAGAGGCTGAAAAAAAAGCCAGTGTATTGGGAGTTGTCATTGATCAATCCATTTTCATATCCACTAAAAAACACTGATGTTTAATTGCCAATAATAACAAACTCATGTGCTGAATTGCAAATGACAGCTGTGAATTTTAAGGTGCTCCATCATTAAGTTGTGTCATTTGGATGTAATGTAAGAATGAAATTCCCTGACAGCATCAATGTGAAAATAAAATGCATCACCTATTTAAAATTTCTGTGAGAATTTTTTTCCACCAGATACATATTTTACTATCAAAAAGCATTTTTTAAATTTTTTTCCTATTATGAATAAAGTTCTATTTTTTATCCATGTATCCCCTGTTCAAACTCCTTTCACCTTCCTGCCCCTCCCAGTCACTAACTCTTCTCCCCATCTCTTATCTCCTCCCCAGCAAAGGCACAGGTTCCAAGGTCCCAAGGTGCCTTAGTTCAGCATCCACTCTAGGCAGATCTGCTTTCCTCACCCCAACATCAAGACTGGGTCAGGTGTTTCTCTGGTGGGAATGGGCTCCAAGATGTGGGTCCATGGTGTTTCAGATCCCAAGCTGTTCAGTGGTTGTGGTTTGCAGCTTGGGAATGCTTTGTTTTCAAAAAGCAAAAAAATTGAACTGAGTGGATAAAAATAAATGTAATCTAATTAGCTGTAACTAGTATCCAATCCATTTCTCATTGCTGTTGGTAACTACCTTTTTAATAGTTAAATCAATTTTAAATGTTATATATCCAAATATTCTGATGGGGAGATTTGAGGAATCAATTTATAAATAGAACTTTTTCTACTGATTGTGACTCGACTAGAACAGATTTTAAGTATTCTTTTTAGTCAACATTGTAACTACTCCCCACAAATAAAAATAAAACATAAAGTAAGAGTAAAACCTGTTCTACATTGTGACTTGTCTAATTAGAGACATGTTTTCCCTAATGATACTCTGGTATGTGTGTTAGATAATCTTTGTATACAAGAAGATGCCCTTTCCCCATTGGGCCTTAGTTCTCTTCTTTTAGCTTTTTATTTTTTTTCGTCATTTTCTTTTTTTTTTTTTTATTTTCAAACATGTTTGTATTTTCTTTTTCTCATTTTCTTTTCTATTTTTATTTTATTTTATTTTTTATTGTTATGAATAAGGAAGTCACATTTTCTATCCTTGTATATACTTATTTAAGATCCCGTCCCCCTCCCACCACATCAGGTCATTCTCTCTTCTCCATATCTCCCCATCCCTCCCATAGGCAGGCAGTCCCAAGGTCCCATGGTCCCAATATTGCTTAGTTCAGCCTCCACTCCTGGCAAATCCAGTTTTCTCCCCCCAACATCAAGACTGAGTCAGGTGTTCCTCTAGTGGGAGTGGTTAACAGTTAACATTAAAGGAAAAATATTTTGTTAGAAACTGTAAATTATATAGAGAACTCAAGAAACTAAAGCCCAAAACCTTGAATAACCCAATCAAAAAAAATGGGGTTCAGAATTAAAAAGGGAATTCTCAGCAGAAGAATTACAAATGGCTGAAAGGCACTTAAAAAAGTGCTAAACATCTTTAGCCATCAGAGAAATGCAAATCAAAACAACTTTGAGATACCACCTTACACCTGTCAGATTGTCTACGATAAAAGACACAGATGACAGCTGGAGAGGTTGTGGAGCAAGGGGAACACTCCTCCATTGTTGGTGGGAATGTAAGCTTGTTCAGCCATTCTGGAATGTAGTATGGAGGTTTCTCAGAAAACTGAGTATCAGTCTTTCCAAGGATTCAGCAATACCACTTCTGGGTGTATACCCAAAAGGTGCACATTCACACTCCTAATGCATTAGCTCAGCTATGTTCATAGCAGCATTATTCGTAATAGGAAGAACTAGGAAACAACCTAGATTCCCCTCAACTGAAGAATGAATTAACAAACTGTGGTACATCTACTCAATGGAGAACTACTCAGCAGTAAGAAAAAAAAAAAAAAAAGGTATCCTAAAATTTGTAGGCAAATGGATGGATTTGGAGAATAACCTCCTGAGCGAGGTGTCACAAACCCAGAAAGAAAAGCAGGGGATGTACTCATTCATTAGTGAACTTTAGACATTTTTGCTATTTGGTGATTTTACATTATGCACCCCATCAAACTCAGCTATCAGTCCTCTCAGTGCCGTTAAAAAGAGACCGGATGCTTTGGAAACCTCTAAGAACTCATGGGATATTCCTGGCTAGGTCTCCAACCAATAGTGAAGGGGGTACCTAAACAGGATTTCCCCTATAATAAGATGAAAAACCACCCTAAGTGTCATCACAGAATCTACAACCAACAAATAGAAGTAGAGGCAAAGATTCATAGCTGAGCTCCTGGTGCAGCAGAGAGCAGGGGAGGAGAGTCTATATGAGAAAGGGAATAGCAATTATGAGTAAAATTCCCACAGTGATGGCTAGCTGGAGCTCTGTGGAGCTCACTGAATCAATAACAGCCACTGGAGTACTATAGTGAAAAGGAGGTAAGCCCTTAAAGGGTAGGCAACTGTTGATTGACATGGGCAGTATGTGGAGCCTCAAGGGGAGGAAGCAGACTGTGATTCTGTGCAGGGGCTGGCACCTCAGAGTCCATTCCCTTAAGAGTAACAGCTAACCCATTCTTGATATTAGGATGAAGAAATCAGACTTGCCTGGAGTGGATGTGCCATGCTGAGCTGACCCACCTCAGACCCACCTGAGACTTCTTGCCCTTTTGGGGGGAGGGGAGGAGGAGGGAGGAGTTTGAAGACTGACTGGAAGTGATTGGGAGGAGGGAAGGGAGTGGAAGCAAGGGGATACATAGATAAAAATGACTTTATTTTATAAATGAAAAAAGAAACTAAATTTACACAAATTGTAATAAATATTTTATATACTCAAAAAATTGCACTTCAAATATTTTTCTCCAACTTTGCAACCTGGTTTAAAAAAAAAAGTTTCTTGCTTTACTTATCACAGAATCATCTGACTGAAGATAAACCTCTGACAGTGCATGAGCTTCAACTTTCTTCATGTCGTTAACTAACCACTGTAGAAGAAGTATAAGAGCACAGTCCTCAAAATATAGTCATACTTTAAAGTCCCAACCTCAAACATCAAGAGAATAGCATTATCACCTCAACATAAGCTAAAAGGTGATATTCACAGCATAACAATTGAAGAGAGAAAACTTGCTCAAGAAACCCCATTTTGCATTCTAGTAGCTATTTTATAAAAAAGTAAAATAAAGTTTACTTTGGCATTTCTGGTAGAGGGAGGGGGCTTCCCAGGTCTGGGAGAAGAATAGTCATGCCTGATCAGTCCTGGAAAAGAACATGTCCTAAAAGAATAGACCTAGCAAGGCATATCCCCAGTCTGCATGAGACCTAACTAGGGCCCTGAATATGGATAACTTTGTGTGGTATAGGGAGTTTGTGGGGCCTCTGGCAGTAGGACCTGAATTTATTCCTAGTGCATGAACTGGATTCCTGGAGTCCATTTCCTACAGAAGAACACAATGTTCAGCCTTCATTCTGGGAGGAGAAACTTGGTCCTGCCTCAACTAGATATGCTAGACTGCATCAGCTCACCCTGCCAGTCTTTACCCTCCCTGAGGAATGGATGGAGGACAGGTGAGGGGTAGCTGTGGGTAACTGGGAAGAGGTCAGGGAAAGAAAACAGTGATGTGTATGTTAAAAAAAACTTTAAAAAATAACAAAAATAAATAAAAAGTACTTTATCTTGTTAACAATAGATTATACTGCCAATAAACTAAACTCCTAAAGTTCTTTTCTTAACTAGATTGAACATCCAGTTGACATTTTATTTCAGAAGAGACAACAACAGTGTATTCAACCTTCCATAAGAACTTTGAGTCACCTCACATCTACACTCTAGAATTTATCAAAACTAACCATAGGATGAACTTACATCATCTGCACTAAATTTCAAAAGATTTTTAACTATGTAATAGTATATAATTACACACACACACAGACACATCACACACACTGCTCTTTTGTTTCTATCTTGCCATGTCAATTCATTGCAAGTTCATTTCAAAAAAAAATATATATTTTTATAGTCCAACAGTATAAAAATTTATCTCTGTTTACATAGAAGTAAGATGTCACGTTATATTGAAATCTATGAGAGAAATACATAAATAATCTATAATATTAAAGGACTAAATGTCCTTTTTGTAAATATAATTTTTTGTAAAATACACAGTAGAATATTGGGTAATTTTGTCTATTCTATTAAATTCTGAAATTTGCATAAATCATAAAGAAAACACATAGAAAGTGAAAATTTTTGCTTATAGTAATAATTTTTTATAAAATTTAACACTGAGTGTTATTCTACAAAAATATTTCCTACAAAAAAGACATTTACAATTCTATTATTTCTGCTATAACAAATATATCTTGTAGTCACTTTAGGATTAGGCAATAATGAATATTGTTTTTGCATTTAGACAAATAGATAATAAAACTAATAGCTAAAAATCAGCAAGAGAAGTTCAGGTTAGGAAGTGGCTTTGGAAAATGTAAATGATGACTAAAATATCAATTAATTATTTGTCCAATGGCTTTTACTTGTTTTATAATACTAATAGCCTTCTAAGCAGAACACAGTTTGTTTGAAGTAAGCTTGACTTTTGTGTATTATATATTCCTCTGTATTACCCTGACATCATTTATCCTATCACTTTTAATGAACTCACATATTTTAATTATTGCTGTACTTGCCTATGTACTTCATGTTGCTCCATAATGAAAATAATGCATAGGCTTGGATATCATCTATTTTGTATCTGGGCAGTGTTCTTAGTGCCGAGAGAACTCTTACTACATTACAGAGCTATGACTCTCATGTTAAATGAATAACTACGTACATGAACATAAAAACAGCTTTCTTTTCAAGTGATATAGATGCAATTTAGTACTAATAACCATTTGGCAATGTACTACAATGAACTTTTTCATAAGTAAGGTATAAATCACGTGTTATCTGAAGATAATGACAAACATTTTAGGTAGTAGCTCCTCTATATATCATAAATTGATGGCAACTAGATTTAATAGAGAAATAGAAAAATTTAACAAAATACAAATATACAAATATACAAATTTTAATGCACTAAAACAAAATCATTTTAGTTTTATTGAATAGTTTTCTTCTGGTTTTGTTACTAAAAATACTGATTCTTACAGGTTTACAGAAATATCTTGCACCCATTTCCCATGATAGCTTTTAGTTAAGATGTAAAATTGATTATTTACTTTCCAAGACCTCACAGGTCACTCAAATATTTTAAAGGAAGTATTATTCTATAGTAGACCATTATTATGTTGTTAAAAAAACAACGAAAGAAGAAGAAAGTAGAGGAGTTTTGACATATAGAATGCACTGTTGTTTTCTCCTGTTAGTAGCTCATGTAAATGAGATCACAGCCTCAGCAAGCTTTGGGGATGAAGAGGCTTTCCAAGAGTCATCCAAAGTGTACCTCCTGCAGTAAGAAAGGTTTCAATTTTGCCATTTTCTAAACACAGAAAAATGTATCCCTCCAATTCAGAATATTGAATGTCTTATGGAAAGCGAAAGGTCATTTGTAACTGTCCAAAGGATTGATGGAGTTGAGCTACCTCCTTGACCTTCACCCTGCACTCATAAAGAATAGTTTCAGATGACAGAGCATCAGGCAAGTTTTCAAAAAAATGTCTTTTCTTCTTTTGTATGGTATAGCAAGATTGTTACCTGATATTTTCTTTCATAATTGTGTGCCAAGATTTAATTACCTCATGTCTTCCCTCATTAAAAGTTAACTATTATCTAATGCTTCTGAGCTAACTCTGTGAATTAGTCCATTTCAGGCCGTTCTTTCTGCTTCTTGCCATTGTTCCCATATCAGTTTCTTCAGTAATTGCTTTGGAGCCTCACAAACGATGCCAAGGTCATTTCATACAAATACCAGTCTCTATACATACAAACACACACACACACACACACACACACACACACACACACACACACAAATTAGTTACAGTCTATAAATACATACTCTGAAAAGCACTCATCTTTTTTGACAATTTAGGGGCTTTCTCTACCTATGACCTTCAAGGTACTAATAAAAATCTCAGTGCAATTATCAAAAAATCAAATATAAGTGGATTATAACACTAAAATAATAGCTATCAGATTATCATATGAGTGTATGTCTCTGTGTGCATTTAATACTTTTGTCATTTGTGAAATAGCTTGAACCTAGAGTGGTTTTATGATCTCTGACATTGCTAAATAGAGACTATATTGCTATTATGTATGGGGTGCTTTCTATTCAGCATGATGTCCCTGTCACACACTGTGTGGCAATGGACATACACTATTTCATTCTGATACATCACTGAGGCTCCCTGTAATGTTAATCTCATACATGTCTAGGCCACTGACCTGTTGTTTCCTAGGCTAGTCAACTCAAAATTATTCTTTTGCAATTTCTATACAAAATAAGAATTTTTAAAAAAGAACCATAGAACAATATTCATGCCATAGAATACTAAGACAAAATATATATAAAGAGCAAGTATTATAATATTTTGTAAGAAAATATTTGCAACAATTTTTCTGTAATTTCTGATTTTTATCTGCTTGAGAGAGTGTGAAGGATGCCAGGGTAATTTTGGAAGCAAAATAGATAATGTTGAAAATACAAAGATCCCTATGAATATGTTTGAATTTATTTGTGTTAGCAAACTAAAATATGTAAAAAACAATTATATATTACTAAGTTTAGAGATTCAAATTCACATGATAGTGCCTATAGCTGAAGAAATACAAAGTTACTGGAGTTATGTATATTATTTATGTACAATATTTGGGACAAGAAATTGTGAAAGAATTATTTCAGAATAAGGGAAGATAATTTAGTTAAAATTAAATAACCCTTTATTTGAGAAAGATGGAAATTAATCAAATCTCCAAATTATTCACTTTTAAAAGATTCTCATTAAAGTTACTTTAGGATACTCTTATGATGTTAGCTTTTAGAAGTGACTTTTCCAATGAAATGGAGAGAAATTTATAGGATGAGCTTAAATGTATGTAATTGTTTTTCCCTTGTGTGATAATGTATTATTTTGAAAACTGTGAACTTTAAAGTATGATGCATTACTTTCATTAGTAAGAAAAAATAGTACAGCTTCGCACAATAAAAATTAAAATGAAATGTTTTAAAGCAGGATGAAGGCACACAAAAAAAGATTAACAAAAACTTTGAAGCTGAGAATGGCTTGTACTAAATTATTAAGATATTGGAAAGTAAAACATGTAAAACAGAATAAATGTTAGCAGATATCTAAATTTAATGACATGAAGTGACAACAATATGTATTTTCAAGGGTATCTTGTCTTCACCTTATTGACTGGAAATTTTCCAGGTAGTGAGATGTGAAAGAATTGTCTCAGGGAAAAATGTTAACATGAAATCTAGCTTTTGCTACTCTGTAGTGGTAGCACTCATTGACTAACAGTCACCTCATTACCATTTTATATTTTAAAGTATTTTTCATTCGAAGCAATGGCGAACATCCAAATACTTTCTGAACAATTCTTGCATTTATTTGTTTCTGTGATGTTTATTAAATTTTGAAAACTTCATACAATGCCTTTTGAGCAAATTCATCCTTCT
Source organism: Sigmodon hispidus (assembly GCA_004025045.1). NCBI lineage: Eukaryota > Metazoa > Chordata > Mammalia > Rodentia > Cricetidae > Sigmodon > Sigmodon hispidus. The sequence goes on along the minus strand of PVIH01006293.1, from coordinate 23,596 downwards.
CCTTCAACTTTCCCAGTATCCTTGCCCAGTTTACTCCCCATCCCTCCCTACCCAACTTCATTCTATCCCTATCCCTCTGCTCTCTCTTGAGCACACTCAGGTGTGCCCATTTCTCTCTGTGTGCCTTTCTCTGTCTCTCTCCATTTTCCATTTTATTCCCTTTTATATCTGACCAAGTTCAGTGTCCAATTCTTCAGTTTGCTTTGGCCAGCTATTCTAAGAGAATGTCAACATACTTTTAAAGGAAATTGATTTTCTCTTATAGCTGCTCAAATAAGTGTGAGAGTTTGTGCCCACTTCCCCTGATCCTTGCTAAATTTTGTCTAGCTCAGGCTTTACAGATTATGTACATGATGTCAGAATCTCTGCAGTCCACACATGAATTTACTCTCTAGTGTCTGGTAAAATATATTTCTATGAAGTTGTTTACCACTTCAGCCCCTTAAAATCTTCCTACCCTTCTACATACATGCCTGAGCCATGAGTAGTCATTAATTTTATCATCCAGATGTCCCATTTAAGGATGAGCGTTGCAAAGCCTCTTATTCTTCATACACTGGCCACTTGTGGGTCTCTGGGCTCTCATCTGCTCCATAAAAACAAAATCTTTCTTTTAAGTACTTAGTAGTACACTGTTATGTGTTATAAGACATTGTGTTTCTTTTATTTTTTTTTTTGCTACACATATATTTACTTTGTGTTCAGCTTTTCCTCTGAATTTTTTTTCCATCCCTATATATCCTTATTCAAGGTCCCTTCCCCCTCCCGCCACATCAAGTCATTTTTTTTTCTCCACAACCCCCCATCCCCTCCCTGGGCAGGCAGCAGACAGTCCAATGGTCCCACTGACCCAATAATGTTTAGTTCAGTCTCCACTCCTGGCAAATCCAGTTTTCTCCCCCCTCCCTCAAGAGTGAGTCAGGTGTTCTTATAGTTGGAGTGGGATCTGAAGGGTCAGTCCAGGATGTTTCTGATCCCAAGTTGTTCAGTGGTTGTGGTTTGCATCTTGGGCATGCTTGGCTTTTTTTCTTGTTTGTTTTTTTGGAGACCACTAATGAGTGAGTACATTTATAAAAGAAAAAAATAATTGTTTTTTTCCCCATTAGTAGAATCAAATTCGTGCTATCACTCAGAAATCAGTGGAAATTACTAAATAATGTGAAAACAGATCTATCACAATATCAAGGTATGATACTTTTGGGCATATGCCCAAAGGACTCCATATATTCTTGCAAAAATACTTGCTCATTTATGGTCACTACTTCTTTTTCCACAATGCTAAGGAGTATGCAATGCTATAATGCTCATCATCTGATGAATAGATAAGAAAACTGTGGCACATTTGCATAATGGAATATTATTCAGGCTTTAAAAATAATAAAAAAAATAGGTAACTTACTGGAACTTGAAACTATCATCCTGAGTAAGGTAATCCTAATCTAGAATGTTTTTTTTTTTTTTGTTCACTTTTATTGTTTACTTCTCTTTTTGTCTAGGAATCAGAAGAAAGCACAGAAGAGGCAATGGGGTTATGAGCTAAACGCTTACAACCTTTCTAGCTTCAAATTGTTGGTGTTCAAATTGACTATTTCCTCTATCTTACCAAATATTTCCTTCAGAAATCCCCCATCCCCACTTCTGTGGAGGGACAATCTGTTTTCTATGAGAGTGTGGGCTTAGGAATTGTGCATGCTGCTGTGAATGGTTCTATACTCATAATTATGTGACCAACTCTATTTGAAAGCTTTGGGTTATTGAAGGTAAACAGTTTTAAGGGAGAGGTGAAGGCTGAGATCTAGGTATTATTAGAGTGGAAGAGAAAGGGTAAATAAGACTGAAATGCATTGTCCATTTTACATTCTAAAAATTGTAAAAATAGTAATAACATTAAAAAGGAAAATGCAATCCAACCCTCCAGTCTCATTCACTGAAGTTCCATAATGACAGAATTCAGGGTTGGTCCAACATCAGCAAATTTCTTTCTTTTCAATAAAGATCTCTGATGATTTGACAACTACTCTTATCATTTTTTTCAGTCTTTAATTTGAACCCTGAAGTTTTAAACTGTGTTTAGGACTTTTGTATTTTTTTTTTAAATGAGGCAATTCCTATACAAGTTTTATTTGGGGTAAATACGACTTGAAGACTCTCCTTGACCCTTTTCTTTCTTACATTAGCTCAAGTTCTTCAATTATGCAATTTTTTAGACGTTGTGGTTTTTCTAAAAATTTGTCTTACATAGAACTGTTTACAAATAATACATGTTCCATTTACCTATTAATGTGGTAATAAAAATATAACATAAAATTTAGTACCTTGCTTTGCTGTTTAAATGTATAGCTTATAGAGTTATTTTACCTTTATGTCAATGCCTTGAAGCTGTAATTAGTTTTGTTTGTTTGTTTTACAAAATTATAGCTTCTCCTCTAATCAAGATAAGATCTGACAGTTATTTGATGTTTTTAAATGTTTCTTGAATGAATCAATTCTTTTCTGTTTGTTTCCTCTCAACCTTAATGGGAAGACCTGTGTAAGAAGAAACCAAAAGCACTTGACATATAGTTATCCTCAGAAAAATTCGTGAGATTTTCCATTCACTGAAAACATTTTTGAGCTCTTATAGTACTGACAATATATCTAACTTCAAAAATATTCCTTTGAATAACAAGAAAAATCTTGTCACAAGAAATCCAAAATTTCTGAAATGAAAAAATAAGTAAGTAAAAGCTTAAATAAGTAAAGAAACACTGATCTTAAGTATCAGTTAATGGCTTAAGGCAAAACTTAGTGATATGACACAAAGTAACTGAATAAAACCAAGTTCAAAGGTAATTTCAATAGACTGATTGATTAACAGAGAATGACTATTAAAGTAAAGTAAAAATTCTCTAATGGTTCAAAATTTAATTGTACAGCTAAAATTTTAACTCACTATCCTCATTTGCCCCCCTCACACACACACACAGAGAGAGAGAGAGAGAGAGAGAGAGAGAGAGAGAGAGAGAGAGAGAGAGAGAGGAAGGGAGAGGGAGAGAGAGAAGGATCATTAAGGTAAAAGAGAAAGGCAGATTTGTAGATGGTGTAGTAAAAATTAATGGTATCTATTTAATAGAAAAAGAACTTTTGAAGCTGAAAGTCCATGATATGAGTTTGTAGAACACATAGCTGGCAGGTTGTGGATGATCCAACAGGTAGAGAGCTCAAAATTTAGTATCACCGTATTGGTAATAACTCCAGGGTTGTAAGATTACAGTGTAGGTTGGCTTCTATAGTACCTTGGAAGATTACTCTTAGTGATAAAGTAACAGAAGGGAGCAGTAGCTAAAGAGATGATTGTATTTTGGAAGCTCTTGTATTGTACTCAGTATTTTAACCTATTTGGGAGACCTTATGAAGAAAAGAAGGACTAATTTGTTTGGAATTTAGAGTAAATAGAATTTGGCTAAGAGTTACCTACAAAACAAGGTGAATTTTTTTTCAAAGCTCCACTCTATCTGTATATTCTTAAGATAATTAAAAGCTAGTGAGTATGCTAGGAGTAAAATCTGGGATGATGAAAGTTTATTAACTAGACCACTAGAATTTTGAGCATATTCTAGCAAAATACAATAAATTTAAGGACAAAATTAACTCTTTTCAAACTTATAGCTTATATATTGAGTATGGTTTATAACTTGCATTCAATAAATAATTGTCAGTGGAAGCTTCTATATTAAGTAAAAGAAATATCCAATTAAAAACACTAATTACATTGCTGTATTTGGTACTAGATAGCTTATCTGTTAAGTATTTAGATCTGAGTTAGATCCTACAGATATCTCATACAAAAAGTACTGTGTAGTGGCTTGCAGTTTTAATCTCAGTAATTGTAGGCACAGACAGGTAATTCCTAAAGCTCATGGGCCAACTACTCTGTCTACCTTGTAAACAGCAGGCAAGTGGGAAATCCTACATCAATAAACAAAGTGTACAGCAGTTAAGGAATAGCAATGGAGGCCTAAACACATGCAAAAACATATCTATACACACACACACACACACACACACACACACACACACACAAACATGCACATATCTGCATACACAAATAAATGTTTGATAAGTAGGAGCACAAAGTAGATTTGGTAGATTTGTTTTATATTATGTGTGTTTAACTCTATTCCATTTAAAAGGAAAAGTTTTCTATAGTTTTTTCTCTTTCACATGCAATATATTATGTGTTGATTATATTTATTCTAACATTTCAAAAGTTACAATTTGAATTTTATAAACATGTAAACTGATTTTAGAATTTACTTCTCTGTGTCTTTTTATAGGTGAGATAAGTCCATTGATGTTAAGGGATATTAATGACCGCTGATTGTTACTTTCGGTTATTTTTAGTGATAGTTTGTGTGTGTTTCTTTTTATAGAGTTTTTCTTCTGTGGGATTATTGATTATTTGCTGTTTCATAGTGGGTTCCTTAGGTTGGAGTTTTCCCTCAAGTGCTTTCTGCAGTGCTGGATTTGTGGATAGGTACTGTTTCAACTTGTTTTTGTCGTGAAATATCTTCCTTACTCCACGTATGGTGATTAATAGTTTTGCTGGGTATAGTAGTCTGGGTTGGCAGCCATGCTCTTTTAGTGTCTGTATAACTTCTGACTAGGATCTTCTCCTTTTCATTGTTTCCATTAAATAGTCTGACACTATCTGATGGGTCTGCCTTTATAGATAAGTTGGCCTTTTTCCTTTGCAGCTCTTAATAATTTTTTCTTTGTTCTGTATGATTTGTGGCTTAATTATAATATGGCAAACAGACTTTTTTTGAGGGAGTCTATTCTATTTCGTGTTATGTAAGCCTCTTGTATCCTTATAGGCATTTCCTTTAGATTGGGGAATGTTTTCTTCTATGATTTTATTGAATACATTATCTATGCCTTTGTGCTGGTATTCTTCTCTTTCTTCTATTCCTGTTATTCTCAGAAGAGGTAATATATTGTGCATGAAATGAAGATTACCTGAAGATCAGAAGACAGTGCCAGCCACAGAGCTAGCCAGAGTGGTACATAGGCTTTCAATAGAACTTGGGAGGCAGAGGCAGAGATCTGCCTGGATCTCAGTGAGTTCAAGACCAAACAGAGTCAGGCAGTGGTAGCAGTAGCATACAAATTTAATGCCAACACTTGGGAACATAGGCCTTTAATTCCAGTATTTGGGAAGCATGCACATCTTTAATCCTAGCACTAGGAAAGTTGAAACAGGAAGTGAAATGGTCAGAGAAAAGAATATACGGCAGGACAAGACAGGAGCTCAGCTTTTGTGTTTCCCTTTATTTTGGCCTATCCTGCATTCCCTACACTTCCCCTATTCAGTCTTAGGATTCATGGAGATAGGACCTACCCCAAAAAAAGAAAAAAAAGGAATAAAATAATTTATTTCTCTGTTAGTAAATGACAAAGGACACAGTGTGTGATGTCAGGTCTTCTGATTACCTTAACCCATTGCTTATACTACTGCACCATAATGGTAGCCATTCCATTACAAACATTTCATGTCAAGCCAAGCCAATAGCAGTGCAAGGACCAGTGATTTGGCTGTCAGGAAATGTTTCTTCAGATAGCCTTAATGATTAGCTTCTTAATTAATTGAGTAGATCACAGGCATCTAGTTAAATTCAAATGTTACTTAAACTGAATTGCCTGAATAATCTGGAACAGTTAGGAGTTAGAACAGATAAACTCTATGATCATTTCCAATGCAAACAATGCTACCTTTGAACACCTCCTCTTTAGAAGGATCTAATTCTTCACATCTCTTCTCATTATGCTGCCTCCACACACTCTGCACTTTACCTTCATTCTCAGTAACATTATTTTTACATTTATGTGGTATGTATGTGTCCATGTGTGCCAACATGCTGGTTTAAAGCTCAGAAAAAAGTCACGTAATCAGTTCTCCATTACCCATTTTGATTTTTGTATCTTTACAACTGTTTGAAATTTACTAATTCTAGTAAGAAGTATCTCTTACAAAATTAAATTATATCACATTAAGATCATATAATAAAAGGTTTATAGAGCCAGAAACATACTAGTGAAAGATAATTATAATTATTCCCTGTACTTTTTGTTTCCACTGCAGTACATATAACTTCAAGTGTTTTTTTAAACTGCAAGTTACAAATCAAATTGAAAAATGTTCTCATGGCTACAGAGATCCATAGCTAAGCACCAGGTCGAGCTCACAGGCCAGCTGAAGAGAGAGAGTAGGCTGACCCAAGGTACTGGCAGCTCACTGACTCTGAAATGACAGTTGAGGAACCTTCTTGGAATGGAACTAAACCCTCTGAAAGTACATCATAGTCGAAGAATGGCGTGGGAAGTTTATGGAGGCTCTCTCAGTCAAACCACAGTTTATTCCTGGTTCACGAACTGGCTTCAGGAACTCATTCACAACAGCAGAACACCTTACTCAGTCTTGATACCAGGAGGAGGGCTTCAGTCCTACCTCAACTGGATATGCCAGAGAGGACTCACCTTGGGAGTCCTTGTCCTCCCTGGGAATGAATGAGGGATGAGGTGGGGGAAGAACTGAGTGGAGTGGAGGAAGGCAGTGATGGATATGGCAAAAAAAAAAAAAATTTAAAAACTTTTGAAAGAAGTTTTTCTTCGCAAGTAAATTTAGGGCATAAGATAAAAGGAGGTTATCTTGCAAAAATCAAGGAAATTCACAAATATGTAACTTTTTCATGATCTGAATGATGAATTGAAATATTGTGAATATTTAATGTGGAATTTAATAACAAAATAGGTGCACTGAGCTCAAAGATATAAGAGTTTTAGGCTCAGAGTTTGACAGACTAACATGAACCATATGTGCTATGTTTAAAATTCTAATAAAGACTGGACTCCTAAGGGGAAAATAAGGAGACAAAAACAAAGAAAGGAAAAGGTTGCAGGTTGGGAAGGAAATATAGGCTTTAACAGTTTCAAATCGTGCAAAATGCTATTAGTACTGTGTACAAGTGTTTGCCACAGTTTGTGGATGTTTCAAACAAGTGAAAATTTATACAATTTCTACTGACTCAAATTTTATCAGTGTATAACAGTTACTGGTGAGAGTCACAATAACTCTAATTATTTCACAAGTTTAATTAATGAGTTATCAGTTGTTACTCCAGATTTCTATCATATGGAATAAGGAAGGTAGACTGTTGTCCATATTCTTTTGTAAATGTTGTGATTTAATTTGAAAATTTATCTGTACTGTTTCTAAAATTACTACAATTTCCCCATTTTTTTAGAAAGTGCAGACCTTGAGATAAGCAAATAAAAGGCAAAGATTAGGACACATCAAATCATTTTTTTTTCTGGATCAGAATATTTAGGCTTATATTTTATCAACAACCCAGAACCCCTTCACCATGTACCATAACTGGATCCAAATGTTTTGGTTTATAGAATAGTCTGTTTTACCACTGACAATGAAATCACAACTAATAAGATTCACAGATGCCAGGAAAGGCATAGAAAGCACAATATGCTGTCAAGCATATAATCTTAAAAATTAGGTATATGTAATACATAATATATTTACAAAATTAATCACAGTACCTCCTTTTCCTTTCAAATGAAGGCAAAACTGAAATATTAAAATTATTCTCAAGGTAATACTTTGTGAATGAATTATTATTTTTAAATTTTTAAGTGTCAGAGACAATGTTACATTTAAAGGAACTGATTGGTCTGTATGTTTGGTTTAGTTCTGTATTTCCAAAAACATTAGCAACAAACACAAAGTGAACATATTTGCTTTTCCTGAAAAATTAATAGAAGTTTGATGAAAGTGAAATTATTATGTGTAATTAATTGTTTGTTTGCCAAGGCCTACAATTACATGGAAGGGAACTGCAATCGGAACTTTGTGGATTGGGTTAGCTGGTAGGTGTTCCTGAAGACTGGGGGGCACACTCTACATTTTCACAGCACCATTTCCTGGATATAGTATATGAATTTTTCAAGAGTAGAGGATGTCACCTGACGCTGGATATTTCAACATTTATTCTCAAGGTGTCGTGATTGTGGATGTAATAAGGTGTTTCCAGTGACTCCCTTGACCTTCTTGAAAACATGAGCTATGACCTAGGGTTGTGAAATCAAATAAACCTCTTCTCCCCTAAGTTTCTATTCTCCCCTAAGCTGCAATTTGTCAGAGTCTTTTAAATTTTTTTCTTTCTATTTCTCTCTCTCTCTCTCTCTCTCTCTCTCTCTCTCTCTCTCTCTTTCTGTTTCTCCATACCAACTAAAGTTTCTCCCCCCACTGATGTTCCTCTTTATATGATAATATGTATTTTATAAAAATTTACCATAACAGTGACTTTGCTATCCTGTAGATTGCTTTAGGTTTTGTAATTTTGGTCTTTATATTTAATTTAAATCTTGTATTTAAGATGAAAAAACAATTAGTAACTTAAGGTCAACTTGATTTCATTACCTTGCTGATATATGTGTCTTTCATTTTAAAACAAAATTTTTCAAAGATAAATACCAGTGAGCAATTTAAAATTAAATTACAGTTAACATATGGAAAAATAATGGCAATCAATTTTATTCATTGACAGTTTATTAACTAAAAATATAAGAAACTAATATGTACATGCATTACACAGATACAGATTTTGTTAACAAGCAGGAACAAGTACGAACACAACAGCTAAGTACTCATTGTGTAGTCAGACGTAAAGTTCCATCTTTTTGTTTTCCATTTTTAACTTCATTGTTTGTTTATTCTTCTTGTATACAATAGATCCCAACAGTAGCTTCCTCTCCCCTCCCACCTCCCCTCTCCCCCTAATCCACTATTCCTCCTTTTCCTTTTAGAAAATAACAGCCCTCCTATGATTATCAGCCACAAACATCCTAACAAGGTGTAATAGAACTAGATACAAAACCATGTATCAAGGCTGGATGAGGTAATCAAACAGGAGAAAAAGGACCCAAGAAAAGGCAGAGAATGAAAGATACCCCCAGTTCCACCCTTAGCAGCCCTATAAACACCCCAAAGGTAAACAAGCATAGTATATATGCCTAGTTTTTCTCTGTTTAAGTGTACTGTCATCTTTTGTTTCTTTTTTTTTCCTGTAAAAATAGTGCTATAATAGATTTTTCATTAGAATATTTTATAGGGCTTTAAAAATATTTAAAATTAGATTAAGAAGATAACAACTTTAATATTTCTGTAACTTAACTTGTTTTCTATTACTTACTTCTATAATTTTAAAGCAACTATAGTATTACTTTTTGTATCATTTAAAATCAGTTTATGTTGCCTTGTTCAAAACATAAATACATTTAGAAACTATGTGAAACTCCAGTATACTGGTCAAAAGAACATATAATAAGAACCTCAATATGTAGAAATTTAGGTAAAATACCATGAGAAAAAAATCTGTATTCAGAACAGTTCATTCTTGAGGGAAACACTATTAGATGAAAAATTTCAAAAAGACCATTTCTTGGAAGTTTGTAACTGCCTGATATATGCTATTGAACTTGATCAGATAAAATATCATAGCTATGTGGCATGAGAAGTGTGTGTTTTCCTACACCTTAGGATCCCATTACCAACAGTGCTGTTTGTGGTAGAGGTTTTATTCCTGGTCTACAGCACACCATCTTCATGTGACAAAGACTCACAAAGCTCTTCCTGTCCCTCCTCTTTTTGAGACTATTAAAAATATCAGATTATTTCTTCCCTTGTGCAATCTCATTTAAAATTATCTCTCTAGTATACCTCTACCTTTAAATAAATTCACTTTGGAAGGACCTCAACATAGATTCCATGCATGTGAAGAGTGTGTTTTAGTCAAATGCAAGAGGCCAATGATTTCTTGTACCAAAAATGTCTAAGCCTGCCTCTATCCATTCTTCAATGCTCATTAAATTTTGACTTTCCAGAATTATGCTTAGGATATTTTAAAACTTTTCAGTAAGCTCATAACATTAGAATCTGTGACCTGCTCTCACCTGCCTGGATACACTGGGTAATCTCAACAGATCTCCAAATCTAGAATAATATTGTGTCTTAGACTGAGAAAACCTGCTAACTAGAAAACTGCAGCTTCGGGACATTTATTAATATCAAATAGCAAGATTAATGCATCTTATAATACTATCAGTCCAGTAGTGTTTAAACATTATGTGATATTAAAAAGATCCACTGAACTTAACTCAAAGAGAAAACTGATGATAGAAAAACATCTAATAAGATTTTGGAGAGCAAACTGAAGTCACAGAAAGCAAGCAATGTTATAAGAACTTGTTGAAATATAACTTAGAGCAATACATCATTCCTGGAGGGCACCGGGTAACACTGGCCCTGCGGGGATTGAAGCTGCTACAGGAATAAGAGACATATTAGATTTTTAGAGCCCTGTGTACAAACACATGGGGGAAATGGAAGAGATTGTGTTTTCACAAACAGCAGAAGTTGGAGAGTGGGAAGACTGGATTCTTTATTTGACTAAAATTGAGAAATTTAGTAGGAAACAATCTTTGGAAAATGTACAAGACAATTACCTTTATTGTATTTCTTTTGAAATCCAGGACCTAGAAGAGGTACTCTGAGTAAATTCCTAATGGAATGTCTGTTAATTATTGAAATCTATACTTACAAACCTTATGTCATTTTTTAAAGTAGTTTTGGCTAGGGGTAAGATAAATATTTTACCCAAGGGTAAATACTTAGTTCCAGAAAACAAATTTTTATTAGCCCAAATCCTAGAGCTCCAAAACCTTGTCCTGCCATATCCACAGCACAAAACTATAATACAGAGGAAGGTGTCTGCTGCCTGGTTCATCATCACATGCAACTAACACTCTCATGTAGATCAGTATAATTCCTAGAACTCATCGAAGATGTCATCAGTGAAAGAATTTCTGGACAGTCACATATGGCAGTGTCCCCCGTACCAAGGCAGGAGACCCTCTAGGACCCCTGCGATGTAGTTTTTATTCACAGGAGTGGGTACAATTACTTGAAAGTCTATCACTCTGGCTTTATTGATTCAGTATCTTACAGAGTGTATTTTTTTTCCTTTAAAAGTAAACTAAAATGCACTTTCAAAATACAACAAAAAGGTCTAAAGTCTAGCAATGATTTGACATTTAAAAATGGTATGTTAGAAATGAAATAGGATAATTTAATCAACCCTTCACTGACCTGACACTGAAGCTCAAACTGGCAGGGAAAGTCAGAGTCTCCTGCCAATACCACTCAAGAAAAACAGCTCTGACTGGAAATCAGCCTGGAACTTTGGGAGAATCTATTTTAATAAGAAATAATTGGTCAGAATGGAAAAACAAGGATAGCAAATCTGTTTTGTCCTATGCACCTGCAAAGCCCTAACTGACCGAGGAGAGGAAAAGGTAATGATATCTGCCCATGTATCAAAATTAACATTTGAAAAAAATTAAATTAATAAAAATGTGGTTACTTTTCTTATGTTTTGACAAACAACATTGTAAGAATCTTCAAATCCGAAAAAATTGTATTCTATTTGTTTATTTGGAATCAATATACAGTTTCTTTTTTCTCCTTTATTTTTCCATTAGTGACAATAAAATACTCTCCCTCCCTCCCTCTCTCTCTATGTGTGTGCACTTATATGTGTTTGCTTATAGGTATATACATGCCCACTATCACACTGCTTTTATTTTCTTGTTAAATAGAGAACAGATTTGGATGACTTTACTAGATATCACTCTTGAAAATTGTTTCATCAACCATATTTATTAGAAAAAAAAGAATAGAAATGGAGTGGTGGAAAGCAGTGGGAGTTTAAAGTTTTAGAAACCCAAAACATCTCTGAAATATATCCTAGAAAGATTGGTTTTACATTTTTATTATGAAAATTATACATATAAACATAAAAAGTATATTTCCTTTACCAAAATAATTTCTTTGAGAACTGGCTTCTTCATGGATTTGTCAATGAGATCACATCGCATAGTATAGCATGTGGCAAATTCTAAGTGCTCAGTGAATATTTCTTGAATGAACAAAAGTATTGGTAGGACAGAAATCAGTGAGGCTGAATCTCTACTCCATTCCCATTTGTTTCTGAAGATGCCGGTGCTCTTCAGAAAATGGTGCTAGATGCTAATACTATAATCCAGAGAGGGGACCTCATAGACGGTGATCAAGTCTAATCCTACCCTTCAAGTGTCATTTGAAAATAAATTGCAGAGGAAGTAAGGATGCTTGGTAGCAAGTATGATAGCTGTCTGTTATTTTGTTTGTGTTCCAACAAATAAAACTTGCCTGGAGATTAAAAGGCAGAGCTAGCCATTAGCTTAACCAGAGAGGTCAGGCAATAGTGACACACACCCTTTTAATCCCAGCATTTGTGAGAAGGAAGCAGAAAGATCAGAAGTTCAAGACCACCCTAGGCTATTGTAAGAAATGTTTACTGGCAATTGATTTATTAAGGGGCTATATGAACAATCACTGATACAAATTGAACCTTAAGACATGCAAAGGGGTTCTCAATGGGGGCTGGCCACATCCCATTTAGGGTCCTGAGACCCCCAAAGCTATTCCTTTAGGACTCTCTCAATAACATCTGAATCCTCCCACTGGAGGTGTTTCAATCTGTCTAAAAGAGCAACAGAGCCAGGAAATGTGGTGGTGGTAGAAGCTGTGTCTCAGGGTAGGAAGGTGGAGATAGGATCCCTGGCCCCATTAGGTCTGAGATTTCTGAGATAAGTCTTTGGTGGCTGGCTGCTCTGCTAACGTGATGTGATCTTTCAGCTTTCTCCCTTGGTATTTAAAAAAAGAATCTCTGGGTTTTTAATGGTTTTGTTGTTTTGTTTTGTTTATCTAAACATATTTTTCATTTATTTTTTTCCATATTTGAGAATTTAATGTATGTATACATTTCAGTCAAATCTATCCCCATTTCTTCACTTCCCAATAGCATTGAGCTTCTGGTAGCAGAAGAGTATTTGAAATGTCTTTAGAAGAGGAATGTGATGTGTGGGTGTCACCAAACGCAACCCTTTCAGAGGAAATTCCAGTTTAATCCTGTGATTTTCCCACTATGTGCAGTTAGTGAGGAGTGACTTTCAAGATCGTTTTAATTAGTTGTGATCAGTTTTTTTTTTTTTTTTTTTCTTTTCAATAAAAACATAGGACTCTTCTCTTGTTTGTGGTTTTGATTTCTGGAACTGCAATTACTGATCTCCAAGGATGGTCTGAAGATAGTAAATGGAAGATTCTTGCATCAAACGTTTGAAAGTTTAAAGTCTGAGTATCCTGACAGAATCAAACAGCATCTTGTGTTTTTCCAACCTCAAGATGATTAATCCCTTTGCTACCATCTGCATGCATGTTATTCTCTGTCTGCCCACCTCAGAACTAGCTAGGTAGACTGAGCAACTGTAGCTGTAACAGACTTTGTGATAAACAGTCTTTATTATGTTAATGGAATTCCAGAGGACAAGAACAATGACACTGGTGATTTTTAACTCAAGGACTTGCCAAAGAGAAACCAAGGAATATTTGTTAAGTAAAAACCTGAACATAGTTTATACAATTTAAAATAAAATATTTATGTAATTGTCTATTCCTATTGAAGGACCCTTGGTTCTAAGGCCTGAACCAGGTATTCAGTTCAGGTAATCGGCAGAGCACACCCCATGAGAACAAGGAACTAAAAGTCTAAAAGTCTGTCCCAGGAAACAGAGTGACCCAGCCCAGATAGCTGTAATCAACTCAGATAGGAAATAATAGTTGAACCTGTGATTAAAATACCAGAAGTTCCAAGCAGAATAGCTGTGACCAACACCAGGTTGTAAAAGTTCCCTAACCAGCTGGTCTTAAGGCAACCCCATGACTATTGTGAGCAACCTTACGATTATAGTATGACCTTTAAAGTGACCAGTCATGTGTTGCCTAGTTGCTATGGTGATTTTATGGTCTTAGCCTGGAGTCTGGGTTCTTGGGGCCCCCCTTCCTGAGGATAGTACCCTGAGTCTGGGGTCTATCACTATTATCATTGATCACTTCCTGTGTTTAATTTATAATTGAAAGTTATCATAGTTCTATTTATTAAAAGAATAAAAGAATACAAACACATGGAAAGTGTCTAGCAATATTTGTTTTCAGGTATAGGAACTCATCTTCCTAGATTAATGTAGACTACTGTATTCTACCCTACACTGAAAAAAACTCAGAATGTGTTAAAAAAAAAAAAGTAAGCGTTTTAAAATCTCATAGTAATTAAGTATTTTGAGGTAGGTGGAGATAAACAGAGTATCAGTATTATTTTGTATATTTTTGAGATTTATTATTTATTTCATGTATATGAATACTCTATCTGCATGTATACCTTCACACCAGAAGAGGACATCTGATCTTATTATAGATGGTTATGAGCCACTATGTGGTTTTTGGGAATTGAACTCAAGACCTCTGGAAGAACAATCAGTGCTATTAACCTCTGAGCCACTTCTCCAGCTTTTATATAGTCTTTAGTTCTGTCAATTTGCTGGTCCTTTTTACTCAAGATTGTTTGATTATTCAAATTTTTTGTGTATCACATGATCCTTGAGACTATACTTTCACTTTTGTAAAAGATAATCATTAATTATGGCAGGTTTTTATTACATTAATAGATCACATGAGAATATTTGAAAATTTTAATAAAATTAACTCAAAATCTATATATGCAAGATATTTTTGTCATTTATTAGTGTCTTTTATAATTCCTTCAGTGTTTTACAGTTTTATTGCTTTGATCTTTAGCAATATATTAATGTTTTATGTTCTCATAGTATTGTGAAGAAATTGCTTGGTTAATTACTTTTTCAGACAGCATGTTATTAGTGGATAGAATATGCAGATGTTATTTTTTTTAAAAGAAACCTTACTATATCACTCATTATGGCCTCAACCTTGGTGTTCTCCAGGTTAAACTCCTCTTGTGCTGTAAGAATAGGTATTCATCATCACCCTGGCACAGGGAAATTTAAATACTTTTATTTGAGTCTCAGTCACAGTTTTCTTTCCCTCATCCCAGACTCTCCCTCCCCACTGTCTTCCTTCCCACCCCTTGTTACACTCCTTCCATTTCTGTTTAGGAATAGAAATATTCACATGAGTATCAACAAACCATGGCACATTAACTTGGAACAATACTAAACACCCCCTCATGTATTAAGGCTGGGCAAGGTAACTCAGTATCAGAAGTAGAATCCCAAAAGCCTATGTAAAAGAGTCTGAGATAGCCCCTGTTCCCACTGTAAGGAGTCCCATAAGAGGACCAAGCTACACAACTACAACACATATGCAGAATGCCTAGGTCAGTCCTATACAATATCCCTGGTTATCAATTCAGTCTGTGAGCACAGGATAGTTGATTCTGTGAGTGTTCTTGTGGTGTCCTTGATGGTTCTGGTTCCTACAATTTTTTCTCCTCCTGTCTCGTGCAGAATATTCCATGCTCTGTCTAATGTTTGGCTGTGAGTCTACACCTATTTCTACAGGTTGCTAGATGAAGCTTCTCTAATGACAAATGGGGTATGCACTATTGACAGTACATTCCGTAGGCAGGAGAGACTGTCAGTCAGAGGTTACATGGCTAGGTTGGTTTTTCTTCTCCTTTAACTTGATGTCTTGCCTGGTCACTATATGGCCAGATCAGGGTATATATTAATTACTGCTAGGAAGCTTAACTGGGGTCATCCTTGTAAATTTCTGAGAGATTTCCTTGAGTCCTCACTTTTTCCTTGAGTATATGCCCAAGGAAGAAATCACCCGACCCACAAATGTACCCTCTTTCTATCAGTCTCTTTCAGGACTCTTCCCTCCCCTCCCATTCTGAGTGGTCATGTTTCTATTCCCACCCATTACCAGTCCACTCACCAAAT
The DNA here is from genome assembly GCA_004025045.1 of Sigmodon hispidus. Taxonomy (NCBI): domain Eukaryota; kingdom Metazoa; phylum Chordata; class Mammalia; order Rodentia; family Cricetidae; genus Sigmodon; species Sigmodon hispidus. The sequence continues at coordinate 7,687 of PVIH01006293.1, read as the reverse complement.
CTCCTCTATTTCCCATTGACTCAGGAGTCCTGCCATGAACTGTATTGTTAACTAGTCTCCCCAGGACCCTGGATTGTTATGGTGATATAATGTATATTTAATAAAATTTGTCTGGAATATCAAAGGATAAATGGACCTGGGGCCAAGCCAGGAAGAACAGGTATTGATGATGCATGCCATTAGTCCCAGGACTTAGGAGGCAGAGGCAGGAGGCAGCACAAGTGAGTTTCAAGGCAGCCTTCTCTACAAAGCAAATTTCAGGACAACCAGAACTGTTAAACAGAAAACCCTATCTCAAGCAAACAAACAGATTGTAGCATAGTTACCCTTTATTTTACAGCTAATATCCAATTATGAGTGAGTACATACTGTGTTTGTCTTTCTGAGTCTGGGTTACCTCACTCAGATGAATTTTTTTCTAGTTTCATCCATTTGCCTACAACTTTAATGCTGCCATTGTTTCATGATGCCACTTTCAAAGTGGCTGTACAAGTCTGCATTCTCACCAGCAATAGAGGAGTGTTCCCTTTTTCCACATACTCTCTAGCATAAGTTGTCATCTGTGTTTTGATCTTAGCCATTCTAACAGGTATAAGATGAAATCTCAGAATCATTGTGACTTTTAAATCCCTTATGACTAAGGACGTTGAACATCTTGATTGATTTTCAACCATTTGATGGAGAACACAAAAGAGATCATTACCTTGATAGAGAAATCCAATGTGGGGTTGGAAAGAGACTGAGTGCTAGGGAAACCTCCAAAAACTTGCAGGATGTCCCTGGTTAGGTCTCCAACCAATAGTGGAAAGGGTGCCTAGATAGGACTTTCCCTATATTCAAATGAATAACCACCCTTAGTGTCAGCACAGATTGTGCATCCAACAATAAATAGAGGTGGAGGCAGAAATCCATGGATAAGCACTGGGTTGAGCTCCTGGTCCAGTTGAGATCAGGGGAGGAGAGTCTATATGAGTAAGGGGATAGAGATTATGAGAAAAAATCCCACAGTGATGGCTGGGTGGAGCTCTGGGGAGCTCACTGAATCAAGGGCCACTGTGGAACCATTGGGAAAAGGAACTAGGCCCTTCAAGTGTAGGCAATTGTTGATTGGCATGAGAGTATGTGGAGCCTTGAAGAGTGGGATCAGACTGTGTTCCTGTGTGTGGGCTGGCACCTTGGAGCCCACTCGATGTAGAGGGACACCTAACCCAGTCCTGATATTGGGATAAGGAAATCAGACTTGCCTGGAGTGGATGTTCTACACTGAGCTGACCCACCTTGGGACTTCTTGCCCTTTGGAACAGGGTAAGGGGAGGCTGAAGACAGACTGGAAGGAACTGGTAAGAGGGAAGAATGAGTGAGCAGGGGTATACATACAAAAGACCATTTTTAAAAAGTAAATAAAAATAGATAAAATAAGTACAAAAATAAAGGGTGATACTTCCATTCTTTTTCAGCCTTTTTATGCTTAGTGTATAAGAAGGCTATTGATTTTTTTTTTGAGTTAATTTTGTACCTTGTTATATTGCTGAAGGTGTTTATCAGCTGTAGGAGTTTCTTGGTAGCATGTTGGGGGTCACTTAGGTATATGATCAGATTGTCTGCAAATTGAGATAGTTTCATTTCTTCCTTTCCAGTTTGTTTCCCTTAATCTCCTATTGATCTCTTATTGCTTTAGGTAAAAACTCTCCCTCTATTTTTTGGTTAGTTTGGATAAAAGTTTATCTATCTTGTTGACTTTCTCAAAGAACTACCTCTTTGTTTCATTGATTCCTTGTATTATTCTCTTTGTTTCTATTGTATTGATTTCAGGCCTAAGTTTGATTATTTCCTGCCATCTGCTCCTTTTAGATGAGTTTGTAATTGTTCTAAAGTCTTCAGCTGTGTTGTTAAGGCTCTTGTGTGAGATTTCTCTAGGATTTTCATATGGGCATCAAGTGCTATGAGTTTTCCTCTTAAGACTGCTTTCAATGTGCCCCATAAATTTGAGTATGTTGTGGATTCATTTTCATTTTTTTAGAGTTTGCTGCTGTGGTTGGGGGTATCCCACTTAAGATTATATCATCATCAAACAGAGTTTTTCTGCCACTGTAGTGGGATTATCCTGGTAATGTAAATATTTGTTCCACCTATGGGTTCAAGAAAAACGGATTAGCCAAAAGCAAACAGGAAGTGTGGTGGGGCTACAAGGCAAAGAAAACTCAGGAACATCTCAGAGAAGACAGACACCAGAAGAGACAGACATCAGACACAGATGCCAGAGTAGCTGAAGCTGCCAGGAGATGCAGAGGAAATGCTGCTCTGAGAAAAAGTACCAAGCTGCATGGCTGAACAAGATGGTTTGAGTTCAGATGAAAGAGCTAGCAAATTATATGCCTTGACCCTAGGTTGATCTGCACAAAATTAATATAAGCCTGTGTATGATTATTTGAGGCTAATCTGGGCTGAGAGTGGGACCTAAAACTTTGGTCCAGGCCCAGAAAGTCTGGACCAGAACCATTTATAACATGCAACTATGGTTTAGAGGCTCCTAAGGTCAAAATTTATATCACTGTGACAAAATTATGTACATAAACAATGGAATGAAGGGGACTGTTTATTTGAACTCAAGATTTAAGAGGACAGTTCACACAGTCATGCCAAAATACCCAAAAAGAATGTTGGAAAGAGATTAGCTTAATATATAAACTACAGGCCACTGTAGACCAACTTACTTTTCTTAGACTATATCTTCTTTATTCCATGATCTAACAATGCTATCATGTTATAAATGCATCCAAGGTTAATCCATGCACTGGTCCAGAGTTATCATACTCTAATTGTCTCTATAAGTGCCTAACTAGTTTTCTAAATATTTTTAATATAGTTGACAATCAAGTTTGACAATTGGAAGCCTTCATTTTCTAATTTATTTGTTTAGGATTTCTTACACTAAGTATATATTTATTGTTTTTAATCCCAGAGGAAACCCCAAAAGCTTTTTAGTCTCAATAATGTGTGCTCATGACAGCACCAAACACATAACTTTCAATAACTCCAGGTGACTTCCTTCTAAATATAATACTTTATCTTGTTAACTATTAATAAAAATGAAATTCAATTTGCAAACACATACCAAAATTTTCACAAATATTACAGCCAAGGTAGACATGCGTCTATTATTCTCACCAGAAAAACTGTTCTCAATTAAAAACACAATAAAAATGAGATTATGGATTTTAATAATCTCTACTTCATAACCCTTTCAGAATGTACAATTAACCTCCAGATTTCAGACTATTTGTGCACTGCAGATACATACACTTTTTTTGTCAGTTATATCTCAATAAAGCTGAAAAATTATATCATTCCTCTCAATAGTTCTAAACTTGAAAATAAACATTGGAAAGAATATCATTATTTAATAGCATGTCTTAAATATAATTGAGAATTAGCAAGATTACAGAGTAGGGCAAAAAGTACAACTATATAGCCATTTATATTAGTCTGTCTGAGGAAAAATAATTTAGAAGAATTAGGAACATGAACGAATGTAAGATAAAAATTTAAGGAACATGTTTTAAGTGTACTTGGAATAGAGCTAGAGGTTCAGAATATTATGTAAGCATTCAGCCACTGAGCTCCATCCGCATTCCTATTACCAACTTTTGTTTATGGGGAAAGGAATACAAAGACAATAAGTAATATTATAAAATGGTGTTTAGTGTTTATACCCTTTTCTTTATTTTACTGTCAAGTAAAAAAAAAACATAAAAATTTAATTTATTGCCTGGATAAGAGAAAAGACATCCGAGAGTGTTCACTGGGAGACCTAAGATCTTTTGTTGATTTAATAAGAGATGACTTAATTCCAATAGAGATTCATAGGTTAGTGAAAAGCAAAATCCATCCAATCTGTGAAATTTGGAGGTATCTAGTTAGAGTTACTAAGCTAGATAAGTCAGAATTGGTAAACTACTTGCAAGATTCTAAGCTTAATTCTTAACTGTGAATAATAGTTACATAATTTTAAATAACATTGTATAGTAAATATTGACAACTGTTAATAGTTTATAGAAATTTCAGTATAATGTTAATAAAACCTATTGAGTTTTAAGCATACTTATTGTCACATCTATGAGAAACCTGAATCACAACATCAAACATTATTTTGGGTTAAACTGTGTCTATCTTAAGTAAATTGAATCTAAATATCTCTGTATTGATCAGGTTTTGAGATATTTTTTTAAAAGATTTATTGATTTATTTGCCTTGGTGTTTTGCCTGGAACTGGGAAGTGGAACTACAGACAGTTGTTAGCTATCACGTGGATGCTGGGAATTGAACTCAGGTCCTCTGGAAGAACAATAAGTGCTCTTAACCACTGAGCCATCTCTCCAGCCCCTTGAGATAATTTTTATCTTGGTATGAGATAACATCCATGAAAGCAATCTGGTTAAAGTCAGACCCTAAACCATAGGGCTTTCTTTAATGAAACTGAAAAAACTCAAGCACACTGAGGCAACAACTGCTTGGCAAAAATTGAAGTTCTGTTGCTAAAAACTGAAACTTTCAGACTTCTAGAAAGACCTAAAATAAAATCTGAGAAAAATATAGAATGGATAAAATCTTGATTTCAAGATTTTGATACCTGACACCTAGTTTGTGGTGTTTAATAAGAGCTAGCCTAGAAGCTCATCGACACCTTTTAGTGTATCCAGAAGTGGACATCATGAGTTCTTGAATGAACAGATTCTGATCAAACATTAAACACTTAAACACTGGTATACAAATTAGAACTGATGCATCACCTCATGCATATATTACAGTATCTGAATGTAACCTGTAACTATTTGCATTTTCTGAGAATTCTAGCCTGCCTTTGCTAAGTGACAGAATATAGGTTTTATTTTACAAAGAATATTGTAGAGAAGATATTCTAAGTTATAATTCTAAAGTGTTTGAAATGCAGAAGTTTAAATAATTCAAACTTTTCTACTATAAATGATTTAAACTTTTTAATAGAAAGTTGTTTATTTAACTTTTTAAAAAGAGTTTACATTTTTCTTACTTAATCATTACATGACTTATTGAATGTCTAGAATAGAAAAGTTTATGTAGTAAGATATTTTTTGGAATACAAGTTAGTCTTCTGTGTGCTGGAGCTTAACATAAAGTCATCTGGAATGTGTTGAATAGGACAAATGTATTATAATTTGAATTATTACTAATCTATAGTTATTATTTCTTTAGGCAACAAAAGAGCGCAACTAGTTACTTTTATGGTTTAAATGCCAATTTATTTAATGTTTTAATGTTATTTGTAAAATGTGTGGCCTCAGATGGAAAATTCCACTAACTTTGTTAATAAAGGAAAATTTCAACCACTTCTCCTCATATATACTAAACCATACACAAAATAAGATGAGGAATTAGGAAGGAAATGCTGTTAAGAGAATTACTGTAAGCATGAGGAAGCTATTATACCAAAGTTTTCAGTAGTCTAGAATTCTAAGATTTGATTTTTAAATGATGAAACATCCAATAAGCCAAATGACTCTGCATAAACATGTACATGGAATAAATTATTCAAAATGAAAGCATAGATGTTATTTGTTCAGCTGTTTTAGTGGTTGGAACATTAGGAACAAAAGCTATTATTGTTCTATGTATTTTTTCACAGGAAATAGACAGTGGCAAACATACAGTAGTTCAACACATGAGATCAGAGGCAGGGTTTTTATAGTAAACCAAGAACAGATGTTGGAACGATTCAAGACCTTTACAGAAATTATTAGTTATGTTTGCCTTTGAAAGCAAAGAAAGTTTACAGAGACTCACATATCTGATTATATTAGGAAACAGACAGGTTTTCAAATCCAAAAGCTTTAACTCATTCAGGCTCAAAGTTCTCATTGCACAATTCTGAATTTTCTACTCAACACTGATGAAAATAAGTATGACGAGATCCATGATCCCCAACACCTTTCCAAACCATGCTTACTTTTCAAATATTTTTAAACCAATATCCTATATGTAAACTAAGTAGCCACACACTTTCAAAATAAAATAAAAATAGAACTTATTCAACAGGAAAATATATTTTCTTAGTAGCAATGACTGAAACAGATTGATTACCAGACATAAAGAGGGATGAATTTTTCAATAATCACAACAGACTTATTTAAAGATTGAACTGAAATTCAACACATGACTTTTATCTTATTTATAGGAGATCTATATGAATAAATTTGACCTTGTCTATACTTCTGCCATTAACCTCCAGCCTTGGCACAGTTTCTCTTTGTTTCAGGATTTTTGCCCTGCCTTACTCAGCTTTTATTCCATGAACATTATTTTTTTAATCACTTCTTAGGAGACATTCTCATTCAGATTTTAAAGATTATTTTAAGTTAATGTAAGTGTATATACATTCATTATTTATACTTCAGTGTTCCAATGTTCTAAGCACATATACTCATATATTGATAAACACTCATACTCACACAGTATGCAATGATAATGCTTCACTTATCAGTTGAAGTTATGATGAGTTTATATACTACTGGTATGATGTTAATGATGTGAAAATTTTATACCCCATTAGCATTTATTCTTTCTACCTCGCTTTTTTATCTTTTCCTGGCACTTCTTTGTAGTGGAATTTTGTTGCATTGTTTTGCCTACTGGTTTAATAAAAATGCTGATTAGTCAAAGGCAGACAGGAAGTGTAGGCAGAGCTACTAGACTAAGAAAACTCTGAGAACATCTCAGAGCAAAGGAGAGACAGCTGCAGAGATATAAGGAGAAGCAGAGGAAAGAGGTTGAAATGCTGCTGCGAAAAGGTACCAAGTTACATGGCTGAACAAGAATCATGGGTTAAGATGAGTTAGCAAATTATATGCTTGGGCCCTAGATCAATCAGTTTAAAATTAACACAAGTGTTTGTGTGATTATTTGGGCCTAAGTGGCAATGGAAATGTGAGTGGGTCTGAATCTCAAGGTTAGACCAGAAAGTCTGGGTCAGAAACTTAATATAATACTTCTTCATTCTTCAGTGCTTAATCCTAACTATAATATCAGATGCTAATCATCATTTAATTTTCTACTTTTGTGAGATAATTATTGTTTATTTACATAAAAGCAAAAACAAGTAGTATTTATCCTTCTGCATCAGCCTTATTTTATTTATCACAATGTTTTTAGTTTTCTTTGCTTTTCTTGGATCTCATCTGACTTAAGCTCATACTTAAATACTCATATATTTAGTTCCAACTTGGTGGCTACTCTCGATTTATATCTGCAACTACTCTCAAATTATACTGCTAATGCTAACAGTAATTGCAAAAGAAAATAACTGTGCTAATTAAGCTTATTTTATATTTTTTTACTTCTACCTTCAAATGGGCACTAGGTACTTCCTATTCATTATTTCTTAATCCATCTTACTCTAAAGAATTATTTAATATTTTTATCTCTCTTCTCAGAGAAATCTCCCATGTTTGGACAGACATAACTGGAAGGAAGTGTGTAGAAAAATGCAATTAGATCCGAGCCTGTCACCCTGCACAAAACTCAAATCCAAGTGGATCAAAGACCTCAACTTAACCCCAACCACTTTGAACTTGATAGAAGAGAAAGTGGGAAATACACTTCTACAAATTGGCACAGGCCACCATTTCCTAAATATAACACCAGTGGCACAGGC